>WYDI02000441.1:0-61257 GCA_009867235.2 Psittacus erithacus
ACTGGGCATGACGTGCTGTGGTATGGAATACCTCTTTGGCTAGTTTGGGTCAGGTGTCCTGCCTCTGCTTCCTCCCGCCTTCCCCTCCTCCCAGGGCAGAGCATAAGGCTCAGAAAGTCCTTGGTCAATGTAAACATTCTAATCAGTAGCTAAAAACATCGGTGCTATCAGTACTTTCCCTGGACTGAAAGTTAAAAACATAGCACTGCACCACTCACTAAGAAGGATAAAAATGATGGCTACTGCTAAACCCAGGCCACTGTTTTAAATCTGATTTGAAATGAAGTTAACTCATAAACCAGAAAGTGTCATTGTGGGGCTCCATTTACTTCCAATCAATCTGTATTTCCAGAATAGCTTCTTTTCTGCATTTATATATACCTGTCTTAAAAATATCTAGGTTCTCATTGAAATAATTCTCATCTGCCTAGCCAAATATATATGGGATCCAATGTAACACAAAGAGCAAATGAGGGTAACAGGGTTATTCTTTTGGGAAAGAAAAAATACCATGTGAATATTTCAGTGGTGTAAATGACTCATTCTGTAACTTCAGTTTTCATGACACTCTATTCTGATGTAAGTATTTTATGACAATAGAAGTGAAGAAAAGCCCATTTTTGAATAGTGTTGTTAATATGAGAAAGAATGAAGGACTTGTGAGTATAATAAGTATCTCTTCGTATATCATCTAGCCAAGAGTAGAAAAGGGCCATGCAACTTCACAATGTTCATACATGGGTTTGCGTAAGCCTAACCGTCCTTTGAAAGCTATTGAGAGTTTAGTCCGGTGAGACAATCAGAATAAAAGGATAAATATGTTGGAGATGTTTTATTTTTCCCCTCTGTATCTAGGCACTGCTCTGATCTTTTCATGTTCCAGTTGCACAGATAAAGTCTGCATCACCTTAGGAAACAGGAGTCCACTTATCCACTGATGCAAGAAGGTATTTATCTGCTTAATTCCCATTAGCATTAATAGGAGTTACATGTCTAATACTGCTCAACATTGGTGAGAAATGCACCTTAAATTTTCAGCTGTTTGAAACAGCAACCTCTGCAACCACATATAAGAGATTATAAATAAAGAAACAATAGAAACAAAGCAGGCTCCTAAGAGGTACTGGCAGTGTACAGATAGAAGCAGACAATTTTCCCCTCAGCAAGCTTTTCTGCTTAAATCATTTTAGTAAATAAATATTTAACAAGTGACAGAACTTAATTGATGTTTATATTTACACGGCAGTTAATTTATATTCTGCTAAAGCTGAATCCTCCATCCACAATAATGCTTTATATCCCTCCACAGTGGCAGACACCCAAACAGCACAGTTGTGTTTTTGAAGAAAAGTATAACAACAAAAAAATGCACTACTCCAAATACTATATGTCATTACATTTTTTTTCCTCTCTTCAGCTGTCAGATGTATTGCATTATATTATCAGATTGATAGATCTAGTGTTATTTCAACATTTACCATTTTACAACAACAAATAGAAAACATATAAGGAAGCTTTGGTAACAAATCTTTCTTAATATGTATGTGAAGTAGACAGTCTAAGAAAAAATATAACTGATGACAGATTTCATTTCAGTCTGCTGGTGCTTATTAAGATGTCTACAAAGAAAAAAGCCAGATCTGAATATATCTCTTTATGCAAACAAAGGAAAGTTTTAATTGCTTTAATCAGCATTTGCTTTATCTTTGCAGTGACATAGAAAAACAAGTCAGGTATAATCAGTAAATGTTTTCTAAAGGAAATATGTAAGCAGAGATGATTTAGATGATTTCTATTATTTGTGTCTAGAACATGGTTAAAATCTGCATTACAGGTGCCACACCATTCAAAAATTCTTAAATCCACTTTATAAAACCCATTTGGACTTGATTTTATTTTATATTATTTTAGCATTTGGAGAAAGAAACTGACATAGATCTGACCAAATCCTTCTCCCACAAAACCCTATAACCAGTGCTGTAAGAGTTGTATCAGATTTCAGAAACCAGAGTGGAGCTCAGGGAAACAAGTTGCATGTTGACAAAGGTGTGCAGATAAAAAGATAAAAATTTGACATAATCAATGCCAGCCAACAGGATCTGGAGAAAGTGAAGGGAAAATCCATAATTCCTTTCAGGTATTGGCTCTTGATTTTATATCTTGGCAATACATGTAGTTTCCTCTTTTTCATCAGAAAGAAGTGCCAAAAAAACCCCAACTCTTCCTACTATCAAAGAAAAAGGCATAAAAGAAACCATAACACACAGATCTCTCTTGAGCAGAAAATGGGGTTATTGCTTACATGCAGGAAAGACTCAGCCCCTTCTAGATTAAGGTCCACAAGGACATCTGTTTGTCAAATTTCAAAACCTGCTAGATAAAAAGACATGTTCCTGCTGAAAGGAACTGCATATTCAGATTAAGCACATTTTCACTCAGTGTCTCTGCATCTATTGGCTCTTGTAAATACATAACTCTTGTCCAGCACAAAGGAAGGGACTCATCTATTTGTTCCTTTCTGCAAATAAAATAGAATTGCTCAGTGTTAAAACACTTATGATTGGTTCTTAACTGTGGTCCTGTGGAGCATTTCTAGATATTTCAAGCATTGTCAGTATCTTAAAACTTCTGTCAGGAGGTTATGCCTCCTGCTGCACACAGACTGCATTTGCAGAGATACATGTTTCAAATGAATACTGGTTTTAAATGTCTTTGTGCACTGAGTTCTTTGAATAGACCTCAATATGTTAAGCTAACATCATATACTGTGTGTTAGATCTTTAGCAGGCTAGGTGAACATTTTGTTTCTGTCTAACTGGTATATTTGTCTTTAATGTAAATACATACACCAAAATGATATTATTGGAATGTCTTCAATATACAGTAGGGCAAGAGGTTTCACCAGCCTCACCAACTCTTACTCCCAACATACTGCCATTGTCATGCCTACACTCAGACTGCCAGATAAAGAAATGAAGTTGAGAAAGAGACACTGAACTTCATTTAGCATCTTGCAGATGCAATAGATTTCTCGTCCTTAGCTGAGAAAATTGACTAATTCTATTTTCAAGCTGCAGTAAGAGCCATGAAATACCTGCTCATGTCTTCACAGACATTGAGGATGTCTCTTTGCATGCCATGCAACACCCCTTAATACACAGCCAAAATGCCTTGACAGAGCATACTGTTTCTATGGCCTAATCTCAGCATCTAACTGAGGTCTGTGACCTTCTCAGGCTTTCTGTACGTTCAACAAACATGAAGAGAATACACTTCTTCAGAGGAGACTTTGAAGAAAGAGGTTAATGTAGGTGCTCTGAATCACTCTCTTGAGAGGACTTTGGATCCCATCTCTCTCTCTATGATCTACACAAATTTCAGGAAGCCCAGCCTAGGTATCTCTCTGGTGCTTAAAGTTAGGAAAAGTGAATTGCTCCAGTAGGGAACAGCTTGGTCCCCACAAAAATCACCTGACTATTGTAATACTGGTCACCAGTGGATACAGCTAATCAACAGAAATAATCTAGGTTGAAAATCAATGACAGAAGTCGCACTGACTTCAGTAAGGCCCATATTTCATCTTATGTGATTTCAAACTAGCTACAAAATGAGTAGTACTGTGCTACTGTCATTGGAGCTATCATTTTGTCTCTAATTCAGACAGTAAACCTTTCACATGCTGGGTATGAGATGGACAGATTCATACAGGAATAGCCTTTCAAGGATAAACACCCTTTTTAAATCACCAAAGAATCTGAGTGGGACCTTAATCACTAACACAGACTGGCAGGTCATATTTTTGACACTTGCACACAGTTTTGAAAATCAGACAAAACTGAGAGGTGCAAAGCTTCTGTACTCCTGTTATACACAATAATTCAGTAGTGAATGGTTATATGTGGCCTTATATATGCATATATACATATACACACATACATATACATATACGTATACATATACATATACATATATCCAGACATGTTTTGGCAGTAACTGGTGCCCAATAAAGGAGGAAGACAGTACACAACTGTGCTCAAATCAAGCAGTAAAAGGAAATTTAAGATATCTAGATTTTCATAAAGATCAGCATGTTTTCTCAATAAAATTTCCTGTAATATTAAGTTTTAGTACCATTAGTAGATCTAAAAAATGAAGAAAAATAAAAAAGTAATGAAGGTCTCACTATTCCTGGGGTAAAAGGCTTAATCTTGAAAAACCTTGCAAGCACACTAATTTTTTTAAATTCAGTCAGTTTATCCAATAAATAAAAGCTTGTGAATATTTGTTGGATCACCATCTAAAACAGTGGTGTATAATGTAGAGGTCATACAGGAAGGAGCAGTTCTGAGCAAAGGTCTTCCAGGCAAATTTGCTGTGTCTCCAACATTCACCTACTTCTCATACTTATTCCCGTCCCCTGCAGAGATACCACAAATGCCTCCTCTACCTGCCCCCGCCCCCCAATTTAATAAAGTACTGAAATGATGTATTTTTATTTATTGACATTTTAACTTTTACATAATATCCTAATTGTATGACTAATGTTTTGAATGATTAATGAGAAAAACAAAAAGATTAGTGGATGTTTGATTTTTTTAGTACAGGCTACTGACCAAATTCCCTACACACATTCAAATCACACTTGTTAAATAACAGAATTAATAATCGGCAGAGCAAGTCAACTGAAAAATCCCCTCACTGATACCAATATTTCTCATAAACACTGAGTTTATGGATGCATGCAAAACTAAGTCTAGGCAAAAGCCTTTGCAAAAGCCTGACAAAGGGATCATGGGAAAAGGAAAGATGTTGGAAGATGCTGATGAACTCAGAGTAGAGCTGTTGAACACAAATTCCTTTGCTGAAAATGTCATGGTATCAAAAACAGCCTTGTTGCCTTTAGGAACTTCTCTTGGGGCAACAACAGACACATTTTTGCTGTAATATTTTACCTCAGTTTTTCAACCATTAAAATGGGTGAAATGAAAATGCTTTATGATGGTATTCAGAGTACTTTTTAAAGGAAAATCATGTTCATTCATTTCAAAAGTGTAGTGGTTACAGTTTCATACAGGGTGCATCGTATCAAACCTTGGGTGTGGAATTTCAAGTCTCTGTTCCTAGATGTGACACTGAAGGTATGTTTATATGTTTTAATAAGACACGATTTTTGTTGCACTGTTGCCCTGTAGCATGTGCAGTGTGACTATTAAATAATGAAAACTACTACTTTTAATAAGTTGGCAAAATAGAGAAATTAAAAGTTTTCACAGGTGCCAGAAACATGCCATAACTCTATTCTATTTAACAGAAATATATATTATCTTCAACTGGATTAAGAGCATTTGCTATATACCTAATCACAGATATATGTTTTTTGGTTCTAATCTACTAATTAATGTAATCGTTATCCAAGCAACCATTGTAGTTACTCTGAGAGAATAAGTTTTACAAAAGATGGGCAGGTTATATTAAGTTTGAGGCATCATTCCCCTGAATAGTTGATTTTTTTTTCCAGAATATTAAAGATACTTGCGTATTTGTGTATGCAGTCCAGAAATGCAGTTGAATTTCTGTTAAATGCCTAAAATTCCATAAAAAAAGATTAAATATTTTCATTAGATAGGACTTCTTGGCAATAAACATTGGTTAAAAAAGGCAGAAACCAATAATTTTTCTAATCCCATAATTTGAGAGAAAACTGAAGAATTCAGATAAGATCAAGAAGCATACTATCATCCTATTATTATGAAGTATATCTCAGTTACACTGAACTATAATAAATAAATGACACGCAAAATAATCAACTTAGTTGGAATAAGTGTCATACAATACTTCGTATAAAAATAAAAACCATTCAGGATAGAAATCCCCAAATTTTTATTATGCTGAATACCTAACAAATACCAGCTGAAAAATGCAACCTAATCATTAAATAAACCAAAATATATGAAGAAAAACAAAGAAGGATAGCATTTCATACCACACTTAATTTTATTTATTTAATCTTGTCTCAGGCACTTCTAATATTTGTGTTACACAATTACCACAGTCGAAAGCACTAGAAACACTGAAACAAAATTTGAAAAGCTCAGATATTTAGCCAAGACGACATCAGTCAAACCTCCTATCAAATAAATCAGTTGATTACAGGTACAAAAAACAGGAAAGTGGAATAGCAGGAATGAGTTACACACTGGAGGGGCAAAGAGTGGTCAAGAGTAAGCCATCCCAAATCGCGATGATTGTTTTTACAGTGTTGTAAGTGTTCATGGTACTTTAGATACAAAACCCTGTGCAAATCTATAGCAGCAGATTTCAAGCATAATTACTGTCAGTTCTCCAAGAAGAGTGAGAAAGGAGGGAGAAGGATAACCAAATAAAGTTAAGCACAGATAAAACAGAATACACATACAGTAAACGCAAGTACTTTCTGGTTAGTATATTTACATTTTAAGAATGTAAAATGCATGGAATGAGGTCAGAAAAGCAGTTTCTGGTTTTTTGTTGTTGTTTTTTTTTTGACATATATAATCCATAATCCTGACAATCTTCTTACAGACATTTGAGAATTGACCATAGAGTGAATAAACTTTGCAGCATATCGGAAGTGAGTAGCTCGTTCTCCACAGGGGCAAATGTGGAGAGGCAGGTTTTGTAGAAGTTGCAGCTTCCAGGTCAAGGAAGTCTGCTCAAGGTCAAGCTGTGGCAACGCTAGGCTTGGTAAAGAAAAAGACAGATATATTTCTTAACCTTTAGCAGCATCTCCAGGACAGAATTTGCAACATCACATTCGGTACCCAAGATCCTTTCCTCTCTCAAAAGGAGACACCCAGAACAGCTAGAGATGGTTAAGTGAGAAACAACAGTGACCGAAGTTAGCTGAAGCCCCATGCCTTCCTGAAGTTCAGATGTCGCACTGGGGACATTGGAAAGACACAAAGGCACTTTGCCACCTAGGATCCACACTGCAAGACTGATTTTTGAAAAAAAGCTCTTTCATATTTTGGCATTGAGTTTTTTTGCTTTGTTTTGTTTTGTTTCGTTTTATACTTTGATAATGTCTTTTCTCTTATTAAAAGATACCTCTGTGTGGCTATCAATATAGCACACTCCTCAAACCTATTTCTCACAGTAGAGCTCTGCAGCCAGTTTGGGAATATCTATGCCAGCAAATAAAAGAGGGCTAAGGACCAGTCTCTGGCTTTGAGGCCACAGGGCTCTGGCTGGCAGATTTTATACCCAAGAACAGTCTCCTTTAGAGCAGATTTACTCTGCAGGAAGCATAAGTTGAATATGAACTAAGAGTTGAGCAGTGTGGACAGCTAGATTTCCGTGATGAAGACTTCCCTGGTGTCATCTTTTATTTAGGAAAACAGATCTACTTTGGGGAAGGCGTCTTGTTCATCCTTCCTAAGAAATTATGCAAGAAAAAAAAAAACAAGGTTTGTAAAAAAGGGATAATTTATTACACCAGCTGACTGAAAATGGGAAAAAAGGTAAGCTTCTGGGACACAAACATTTTTGTATTTCTACTGTAAAAGCTACAATCTTGAAAGCTAAAAACACATTGGAAAAATTGTCCTTGTTTTAACCTGGCTATAAAATATGCCTTTCTGTGACAAGGTGGATTTCAGATTTGTTGGGCCAGAAGGGAAAAGCAAGCTGAGAATATGGATTTCTAGCCTGGTGAGTAGGGCTACTTAATTACTCTGGTTTCTGTCCTACAAAATGTCTGGCATTTTGGCATATAAGCAAATGATTGTTGAATGCAAAACAGCAATGTGACTACAAATAGAAACAAAAAACTCAGAGCTCATCCACTGAAATAGGTGCCCTAAACAATCACACTGAGCAGAGTTGTTAGCAAATGATACTAGTGACTAGAACCTTCTCCCAGGAGGATGTGAAGGAACAGGGACTTCCTGTATGGATGCTCAAGCCAATGGGGATAAAAGAACACCATTCTTTTTCAGTAAAAGCAAGATTTGCCTTATATTTTGTTGGAAGCTTGCTAGTCCTGGAACAAAATCAGTACAAAAACCACTGAGTGAAGCCCCAAAGAAGTTTAAAGAAAGAAAGGCTCAATTTCTGCAATGAAAAGGAATGTCATGCAGGAACTAGGGCATCACAGTGTGCCTCCTGCTGTTCTTGGAAAGTGATAAATCAATGTGTCCAGTAAGCAACAAATATTTACAAGAGTGCTGTTTTGATCTGATTTCCTCCTAAGTCTCAATTTAGGTGCCTAAGTTTATTCCTAGGACTAGTATTGCTTCAAAAGCATAGTCATCCAGGGTATAACATGTCTATGCATCTGCAGCGGCACACATGTATCTGCATTCTACTGAATCTCTGCTATCAGCTTAGACAAAACCATTGAGCAAATCACATTAACATTGTCTCCTATCATTACATAGTTTAGGTGTTATGACTACTTATCACCACTGAGAGGACAGAAAAAGTGAAGATTTGGCAGCCTGGGATGGCAGGCAGGCTTTCTTGAATTTAGATGCTGTAGTCACAGTGACTAAGTACCCTGAATAATGTCTGGCTTAATTCGTCATTTACAAAACAAGGAATTGATACCAAGCTCTGTAGGGAGGTATATGATGATAAGGCAGACAAAAAGAACTAAATCCATGCCAAATACTATTATCATTTAAAGAATGGCAGGTAGGTACTGACCATTATTCACTTGTTTCTCACAGCTTTTTCTTCCCCACCCCAGGGGACTGTAGTTTCTGATAGTTTCATCTAGCTTTCACTCTGTTTTGGGTCCAGTTTTAGCCTCTGAATCAGCAACCTGACAATGATACCTGAACAAATATTTTTGCATGATGCCATTCCTCTAGCAGATGCAATAAATGAGACAGTTTCCTCACCAGTGAATAATTAAAATTATGCAATAAGGAAGTATTGTCCTTCTCAGCAGTGCGCAATTAATTTTAGTCATGAGGGTGCACAATAATTGCAATGGTGTTAAACAGAAGGAGAGATGGGAAAAAACTATGTAATCTATGTGTACTTAAGTGAGTACAACTCCAGACCCTGAATTGCTAATTAATCCTAAAAGTTGCTGCCATTTTTACTTTGACTTCCTGTCTAAATGCACCACAACACAAGCAAACAAACAAAAAGTGAATAAATTTAAATGACTCTACAGAAAAACAATAAAAGAAAACAAACAAGTAAACAGAAAACAACCGTGGAAATCAAAACTTTGTTCTAGCTCTTTTTTGTAATCTACAACAATGCTATTCATGTGAAGACTGCTTAGATTGCACTAAGACATAGCCTAAAGTTGTGGTAAAAATGATGTTCTAACCACACAGGAGTTTCATGCACAAAGTATGACCATATTCTTGGCAAGCTCCTATGCAGGGTTAGGACTGAGGTGAATACACCTTTTAATGCTCATCAGATCCTTCATACAGATAATCTGCACTGAGTAATTCTCTTGACATGAACAGTATACACAAATAATACTGGTTTTGTGACCTTCTGAGTAACGCAAGTGTGTTATGAAAAGATACAAAAAATTTGTATTTGTACTTTCTTTTTTTTTTTCTAGATGATCCTAGTTTTTTTTAATTATAGAGTCCCTTGGATGATGTTCAGCTGCAAGATCCTTGACCCCTTTAATCCTGAAAAAGGCTTGTGTGTCATCCTGTTACACCATGAGATTATTCTATTTTTTAAATGGGGTAGTATTATTTTGCCCATCTGGAAAATCACTTTGGAGTTTGCAGAAGAAAAAGGCATATTTATTTTTACTGTTGGATGCTACTCTCTGAATGAAGTCACAATAATTATATCTTTCACTATGCCCCTATCCAAGCTCACAATATATATGTATATAAATAAAATGGAATGCAAATTTGGCCTTCAAGTCTTGGCTCTGGCATGTTGTATTACCTACCTTATGTCAGCCCTGTGTAACATGGTAGAGATCTGCATCCTGGTATCACTAGTTTGGTCAGAATCAGTGTTTGTCTCACCATCTTGCAAAAGCAGTAACTCTTACAGCTGTTCAGATAGATAGAAATCTCACCTGAAATATTCAGAATGAAACCTAAGATGGCTTGCGGGTACCCAGCAGGGAAACTTTAGTGCTCTTGCTCCATTACTCTACCAAGGCCTGAACATCAAGAAAAACAATATTTACAATTGAGTTTCCAAAGTGTTTAACTTTTCAGTTGTGTTTTTTACATGTTAAATATGGTTCAGAAGATTAAAGTCTTCGTTTTAGGCAAAGAAAGGAAATAATGTTTCCTGTCCCATTTGCCAAGCTAAGTGAACAACTGTTCCAGTACAATTAGAATTGTTAATTGATTTGAAAACATAGGGCTTTGAAGGTGGAAAACTGCTGACATTATTTCAATGGGGAAATGCACTCCTGAGAGAGAGCACTGCAGTACAATTTCTCTCCTTGTTTTGTTGAATATACATCTATAAAAACACTGTGAATCATGCAGTAAAAACTGCTGTGCTGATATCATAAATCTCTGATAATAAAAATTTCATTGTTGAAACAATAAAATAGACTTTTATTATAACACAGAGTATCCACCTAAACATTGTCCTTTTAGCTTCTTTGAGTTAAATGTATGCACAGTTTTACAGTCTATAAACAGATCTGGAATAAAAGTTAATAAATGTCAAAATTTGCATTTCAAAAAATTCTTGCTGCATTTTAGGGAAGATCAATCTATGAACCTTTCAACATTATGTCAAATGAAATGCTAATTGTACCTTTAGGAATTTCAGAGACAGTGACAAGAAACTAAATGCTCTGTTCCTTTGCATCAGCAAGTCGAGGATAATTGTATATCTACTCTTGTGAACTTCTAAGAAAAAAAGAAAAATGCTAAGAAAAAAGGGTTTTCTATTCTTTAACTCAGGAGGGTAAACTCCTTCAGCCACCCTTCATCAATCTACCTTCAAATAAAGTGTGTTAACATGTTGACAATGGACAAATCATAAAGAGCTACATTTATTCATTTTATAACAGGTTTGTCAAATGAGCTTTAGCTAAAGTTTTAAGAGTGAGAAACACTTCCATCCAGGAATAACTGATTTGCTCTATTCAAGTTGCTAGAATGGCTTGCAGTGTAAATTTCGTTTTTGGGAACAGCAATCTTCCTCCTCCTTCCCCAGATATTAGTAAAGTACTATTTCTTTGAGAGGTAAAAACACTAAAATGTATAAAGAAGAGGCAGAAGAGGGTTTTTTATATCCTCTCAAAATAAATCCATAATGCATCCCTTGCTTTGTTTAGTAATCAATCTCAGCAGTTTATCTCTAAGCAGTACAGATCATGTGCCACAGTGGCAAGCGCAGGAACACCCTCATGCAATAAGGAATGCCAGCTGGAAAGTAGCACCTAAGTCTGGTTTGCAACGTTTTCCCTGGTATTATCCTACCTTCACTATACTGAATATATTTCCTACAGCTACACTGAGAGTGTGGAAGCATCCACTTACTGAGTGGAAATTGAGAGACAAAATAAAGTAAGAGAAATGTTTATGCTCATGTTAACCTATTCAGTCTGCTTTATCCTGTTCAGGCCTGGACTAGGAATCTTCTAACTCTCTAAATGCTTTTGTAGCAGTCAGTCTGTGGTTTTCAAATCAGAGACCACTCCTATCCTGCCTTTCTGGTTTATATCTATAGGCCTACACCGATATTTTAGGTTGTTCAATACAAAACCATTCCAAACTGTATCTTATTTAGAAACTACAGAACTCAGACATACTTCAGAGCTAGAATTCATACTGGAGAATCTACTTCTGTTTGTGTTGCTGTTACATATCTGAAAAGGAAGCTGAAGATCCTCCATTAAGTATTTGAGCCCGATCCTGCTGTTATTAGCCTTGAAGTCAATTTTGTCTTCAGTCTGAACAGGAATTAAGTTGGGTCCTTGTATTCAGAATATGTAATGACTGCCCTATTTTTAATTTACAGTAAGTAAATGTAAAATTATATGTTCAGAAGTGATTTAAGTAATTTCAGCCCCATGTAACCTCTTACTGATAGAACACAAGCAAATGGTTCAAATGTTCTGTAGTATTTCAAATTGCTATCCGTCAGTTTTCTTTCAAAACTGCTAATCTCTATGCTATCTCCAAGCTATATAATAGCTAGATAATCAGAATATATGGTAGGCATGGACCTCACCTACCTGGTACTTTTTTTAATAGCAGCTATTTCTGAATGTATGATTACTCTGCTTTTCAGTAAAACCAGTTCCTTACCCTCTGTTCTAACAAATGTTATTCAGCTTCATATTTACCATACAGTGCACAGGTATATTGGAACAAGAAGCAATAAACAGTAGAAAGAAAAGGATAAAAGAAAAATCTTGGCATAATCTGCATAATTTATTACATATTCCATGTAGTAAACAACATTGTACTACGAGTTTGGTATAAATGAATTTCAGCATGCCAGTCAAACTTTTAACGTAATTTCAACATAAATTGAATGGATTCAGTCAATTCACTAGGGCCCTTTCTCCACCAATATATCTTTCACAACTATAAAGTTTGTAATCAGGTGGATTTTCATTTTCATTTCACTTCATGTCTACAAAAAAGGCATGAAAAAGAATCGATAAGGAGAAGACAACTTTCTTAAGCACAATGTTCATCCTTTTTTTTTTTTTCTTAAGAGTCAAAACTGCAGGCTAATAAAGACCATTTAAAATAAAAGGGACCATTACTCCTTGGTTTTATATGAGCTTACATGCTTTCATTGTGCAAAGTGTGTTATTAATTTAACATGCCAGATTCATAGGTTTCTGCAATATCAGGTTTGATGTATTCATTATCGGCACTCAGTACATTAATTCACGCTGAAGTCCGGTAAATCAAAATTATACCATCTGGCTTCCTGTTCTTAATGATGAATTTGATGTAGGGGTGATTAAGATTGTTAGGCTTTTGAATTTTAATGTAAAAATTAGGGGATTAAAAAGGCATTTAGAAATGACCAATAGTTAGAATAAACTTACTGACAGGATCTAATTTGTGTACTTGCTAGTAAAGCTCCATTTTAATTAGCAGCCACAGTCTTTCAGCACAAGCTCAAAGAGACAGAAGTTTAGTGATTAAGAAGATGAAGCTGTTAAATTGATAAATTGACCTTGAAATACTTGTAACTGTGGGGGATGGCCTAGTAGCTGTATGGTTGGTATGTTGTGCTACCACATGGGGGAAAGAGTTTCGGGATTGACCCTAGTAATTCTGCCTTTTTAGATGATTGACCAGCTGGGTATGGGAAAAATCACAGAGGTGACCTGCTGAATGTCTAAATTCAATTGCTCAATTTGTAAGCAAACAAATTCCATTATTATTTAGCACTTGCTGGCAGATAGCCTGAAATACCTCAGTTCTTCAACATCTTACTCACTCCCTTTGCCAGAGAGAGGTGCTAAAACAAGGTAGAAAAGATAATGGAGTTGAAACGACATCATAAGGTGAATGATAACCTGTCAGCTTCCATTGAGAGCAGAGCAGTCAGGGACAAATTTGGCTCTCACTTGTCAAATGTTCTTGACAATGGCCAAGCAGTCAAATCTTTGAAAAGACAATTCCATCGTACGTATAATATTTTATTAATCTAAAACAAAGACATTGCATATTGCTGCATGGGAATTGCTAGAAACCTTTAATAGGACAGATAAGATATGCAAGAACTATAGCATTTGAAGGGAAGATAACTGCTCAGGGAGTTTGAGCTTGTTAGAGCTGCGTGACATCTCGTGGAATCATATTAGGACCAATAAGTTAGGGAAATTCAAATTCATATACATACGTAAACCTGAAATAAAAGAAAAAAAAAGTATTACTCCCATGTTTGACAAGGTTCCAGTTATTTGTACCATCTCAGAGAAATATGGTAACATGTAAGACCTCACCTCCCCTTTAAAATACCTAAAGATAGTCACTAATATTGGTACACAGTGGCTGGTATAACTTACAAGAGAAAACGAGTACATTTGTACATATCAACAGTTTGAAGGATTCCTATTCCTTGGCAAGTCAGGGAATATTTTAAGTCTTATATTTTAGAGGAAATCGAATCTTGACTAACCACTGCAATTTATGTCATTTTAAATAAGATATATTTGAATAAGTATATTTTTCATGCCCTAAAAAGACTGATGTCTTCTTTTATAAGCTCATCCTGTGACACACTTGAGTAGGTAGGTATATTGATTTTTTTCTTTTTCTGATGGCAATGAAGTGTAAATGGAAAATATCAGACTTGGCAATCACTTAAACCATGTGAAATTTTCAGAGTGAAGGCTATTAGAGTCACTTTGTGATCTCCCTAGATGACCAAGGGAAAAAACATTTCTACATTTCTTCAGATCCTTTGTGTGACAGCTAAGGAGAATAACATTTTTTCTAATATGCCAGTTTTAGTCTCTAGTTGAGAATAACCTCAGTGCTTTCTTATGTCACTAGCTGAGAGAAGATGAAAGACCCAGCCTTGTGTAAATGGCTTTGTCTAACCATCAGTCTTTAGCTCTGCATGGCAGCTGTACTATTGACATTAGCTTGTGCACTGGGTGAAATTGAAGTGAGTTAAATGTGACCTTGGCTTAGTTGTTGAAGTAGAAATGAACTCTACTGGGAGTGAAAAAAAATAAGACCAGTTCCTCTAACTTCATTTTTTCTTTAATGAGTTTAACAGCACTCTTAGGATTTGATACATTTTATAAAAAAGCTTTTATTTCCTTTTCTATTATACAGTGAGTAATCACCATTAGTAAGGTTAGCTTGCCCTTTTAGTATAAAATCCTGATTTTAGGTGTTTATATCCCAATTACTATAAAAAGTGGATCTCTCTCTCAAAAAAAAAAAAAAGAAATCCACTACCTTTTCTCTATGTTGTCCACTTTATTATTTCAAAAAAACCTGTAAACCACACTTATTAATTACAGGTAAAACATTAAAAATATTGCCAAGTGTTCAGTGTGTCTAATGTGTTTTCTTTGTCTATTAGGTTATATTGAAATACACTGAACTACCTGCTAGTAAATTACATGCTCATGTGAGAGACACGCAGTTAAGTGGGGATGGTTTGGAGCCAATCCAGGATTTTTATCTTGTTTATATTCTGCATTTCTTCCATGTGTATCTGACAACATGAGATATCTGAAGATGTGCAGAAGAACCAGGAACAACTAGTCACATTCTCATCCAGGTCAGTGTGTATAGGAGTTCACGCTGGGAATGTACAGGGCAATGTACACCAGATATTCCCATCAGTTCACAAACAACCTCAGTGAAGTAAAACAGAAGCATAAAGCTCACATCCACTGTTGGGGCAATAAACTAGACGTATTCAGTAGAAAAGGACTTCAGAGGAAGCTACATAGATGACTACAGAATGGAAAGATAAGCCATTCTGGGGGTCTGTGGCCTCAGAACCATTGCAGGAAAAAGGAGGCCAGAAACTCTCAGAGGAAGAACCAGACACTGAGAAACAAATATTACCTTCAGGGACACACATTTCCTGACTGCTTCTGAGATATCTCAGCTCTGCTGCTCACACTGAAGGCAAAATGCTCAAATCTTGGGACAACCTAGTGTGGGTTGCCTACTGGACAGCCTAGTGGGTGTGGCTGTCCCAAAACTGAGAATACCTTTGGACCTTGTTCTTTCAGGGTCACCTACAGCAAAAGTACAATAACAACTCAAACAGATTGGGCATAGGGTTGGATGCAGTCATTTATCAAAAACTACCTGTTTCTTCCTGGCATTGGGGAAAGTATTTTTTTCCCAAAAGGTGAACTTCAGTGAACTTACATTCACTGAATTGAACACTATAATATGATAAACTACCTGAGGTATTGATTAAAGTAGTCAGAATGCTAGCTAAAACCAAGTGAAAGCTACCCAGGTTATGTCAGCTTTATTTTTCACCGAGATATATGCAGAAGCCTATTCATTTGAATGAAATCTCCCCCAAGACAGAATTTAGTCCTTATCAGAACTTCCTTATTTAATATTTTTTAACCCTTTATTTGTGACATTCATGCCCAATAAAAATCTATTTTGCTGGTCCTATTTCTACATCAGTCAAATAATTCCTGTTCAATTACATTTCCCAAGCCTTCTTATGTGGCCTTAGTTTCACTTTCTTACAATTTACTGCTTATAAGCAATGGGTCAAAGGTTTATGTGATGTATTCCACTACTCCTAGATTTTTCTGTATCGCTGCTTGAAAATTGAAAATCTTTCTTTTCATCTTCAGTATCTTTCTCTTATATTTTCCTGTATTATTTCATAACCATATATCTGTCCTTGATCTTAGCCTTTCCAACTGCTCCTTATTTTAGTGTCCACCTCATTCATTTTGACTTATTTTCCAGTTTTGTGCAGTCATCAAATTGCAGCCCGTTACTGCACATTCTGTGTTTCGGGTTACTTTTATATAAGGAGAATAAAATCTATCTTAATAGTGGTACTTTGGCCTTATACTTGTCTGATGCTTCCCTCATTCACAACTGTTAGAACTTATAACTACCCTTTATAATATACATGTCAATTCTTAGGACATTAAAGTAACATACTGCCAGTACCATATATCACTAGGCCTGCAGCAAACTTCTCTTAGGTTCTCTGAAAAAAACTTTGCTAGGAACTCAGGAGTGAATTTTTCTATAACAATTTTAATCCATTTGAATTTCTTTAAAACCCTCTTTGCAAACTAAGCAAAATATATCAATTCTGTAGTTGTCATAATTTCTTTTTGTTGAATTTAATTAAGTTCATAAGACATCTGGATTAGAGGCTTATATCACAGGAAATTCCTTTGATAAAATCCGGGATAAGTGAAAATTTCAGTGAGCTGGCATTTACAGAAGTTTATAAAACCATATAAAAAGTCAGATTTATGTATTTTAAAAAAAGCTGTTCAGCAACAAATATTGTGGACTGGAAATCACAGCCATTTCAAGCATCCTGCAGGTGCAGAGGGCAAGGTTAGATGATTCTGGACTGCAGAGAAAATGGCTGTCAGTGTCAGATTCAGCCCTAAAAAAGCATATAGCCAGAAGCAGAGAAATGCTGAAAGAGTCTCCAGCAAACAAAACTGACAATATGTGGTTATGTGTATTAGTAAGCATTCTCTTAGTATTGGCAAATGTATATACATTTCCATAGCTCACTGAAGGATACGGCGAATGAGCTAGTTCATCATAGAATAGAATCAAAGAACAGTCCTGGTTAGAAGGGACTTTGAAAGATCATGTAGTCCAACCTTTCATAGGAAAGGGAGGCTAGGTGAGATTAATTGCATCTTGAAAACCTCCAGAGATGGGGATTCCATCATGTCCCTGGGGAGGCTGTCCCATTGAGTGTTTTTACTGTAAAAAATTCTTTGGAACCTTTCCTGGTGCAACTTGTACCTGTTGCCCCTTGTCTTCTCCATGGGGATCCTTGTGAAGAGAAAACCTCCATCCTCTCTGTAACTGCTTGTTAAATACTAGAATACTGTGAAAAAGTCACTTTGAGTCTTTTCTTTACCAGGAAGAAAAGACCTAACTATTTCAGTCTCTCCTTACAAGGTAGGTTCTCTGGCCTTTTGATCATCTTCATGGTCTTCCTTTGTCTACCTGTTTCTTCAATTACAGGGACACAGTCCTGCCATACTGACAAAATCACAAACATTGGTGGTACTTCTTCAGAGGGGAAGGAGCAAAGCTTATAATGTAAAAAACACAGAACTTTAAAGTGTTAGTAGATAAATAACAATTCATATGGTTTTAAGACAGAAATACAGTTCTGAGTAACTGTGAAATTCACATATATGGCCTTGTATAGCTTTAGAAAATCTATGTAATTAATTGATGTATTTACCTTTTAAAGTATTTGGTTCACCTTTCCTCTTACAAGTCAAGCTTTCTAGATTTTAGCTAGATCACTTCTTAAATATGTACTACTTTGCCCTTTTCAGTTCCAAAGAGATTATAAATAAACTTGCTAAAGGTTTCCCTATCTCTTCTGGGACGCTTCATCAAATGTGTACCTTCTGGTCTTTTAGTTTTGTCAGTCTTTAAATGTTCTAATTTCTAGGTCACCTCTTCTGGCACGATCTTGAGTTCCTTCAGTATGCCTTCCACTTCTGCTGTTAAATTTATGTCTGTTTCTGGCATCTGTTCCCAATCCCCCTTTGTGAACTCTGAGGCTCAGAATTCATTAAAATTTTTAGCAATGCCTACTTACGCTGTCAATAAATTACTTTCACTATCTTTTTGAGGCCTTATTGTTTCTTTTGCTGATGTCTTGTTCTTTTTAGTCAATTTATTCTAACATAATACTGGTTTCTCCTTTCTTTAAGAACAACATAACTCAAAAGTCACACTGTTAAAATGATTACAAGAACTGCCCAAGAAAACAAAACAACCTACCAGCTTCTTTTGCTCTTCCTTTTCCTTCATGTTGTGGTCTACCTTGTGTTCATTTTGCAGTTTTCCTTGGCTTCCATCCTACTGTAAATAAGCAAATTTCCTTTAGCCAACTTGCTTTTCTAATGCTACCCAAAGACGTTATGACATCCAAAGATATAGTAGATTGAATTATAATGTACTCTGTACTTGGTCAATTATTTTAATTCACGCAAATGAGATGAAAAGAATCGTAGAAAAAGCTCTTGAAACACTCCCCTTGCCTGGGTATCAACATTTGTCAGACACAGATCAAGCCAGTTGTACCAATGAAGCTGTTTTAGGCTGGTATCCTTTTCTTTCTCCCAGCTTCTGTTGAGACTTTTGAGAGAAAATACCTAAATTATAAGTAAATTCAAAAATTTGCAGTGTTGGGGGTGGAACCTTAGGGTCCACTGAAAACTGAATATTGCTATTGTCAAACAGTAACAGCTGCAAATCGACTTAACTGGGATTTATCTATACAAGATTTTGCATGATGTGAACAAAGGGTTAAAGGTAACAGTAACGTTTGTATAATATCAACAAAATCAGTATAGCTTTGTGCATGGATGCTTTTTTGCCTTTTAAAAAATGCTATAAATTAATTAAGATTGCACCATTTTATTTGTATAAGTCTTAAAACTACTATGTACTTTAAGATTAAATTTCCAAACAATACCTATAAAGATCTAGGTATTTGTACCTTCCATTTTGCAGCTATATATAACTCTAGATACAGTCATATACCAGTCGTTAACCTGTTCAAGACCCTGATGAATTCAGAGCCATAATTATTATTGAAGTTATCTTTGCTATGATTCTTGGATTTGCATACACACATCTTAGAAAAACCCAAGTGCCTCATTATTTTAAAATATTTTCATATTTACTTATTTTACCTTTTCAAGTACTGTGAACACTTTTTTTTTCTCTTTTCTCTTTTCTTCCCTCTCTGTAGACATTTTGTTGTCTATTTTGTTGTTTTATATTATTGTCACTTTGTCCACCCATCTGCCTCTTCAGGATAGTTCTTTCCTTGTTTTTGACAGTGCCTGTATAATGTTTCTCACACATCTGGTTTCTCTCCTATATACTGACTTAAGCCCTCCCTCATGTTTCTGTGTATCCTCTTAGCATCTGGTAGATTACTGCCTTTTTGAGGAGCTGCTTATTCTGAAATTAACTTTCTGTTGCAATGTTGTGAAACTCCAGGTAGGCTGGAGTGAAGCTACAGTAGACAATAATTATTATTCAGCGACATGCAAAAATCCTGTACATAATGAAAGAGACTATTATTATGCATATACTCATGGGGATAGTGTGAGGGCTTCTGAAGAAACCTTTGGTTTAAATCTTTAAGTTAAAATCTCACTTCTAATGTTATATCAGTATAACTTCCGCATTTAATAAAAAAATGGATTAAGATTTGAGAGTACCATTTTCAGAATAATTATCCTGTTTATTTGTTCACAGTACTCCTAGAATGCTTTTATTTACATACTTCAGGAACTTCAACCACCTAGAACTAGTTAATAAAGACATAAGACCATGCAGTTTTATCCAGACCAACATATCTGCCCTGTGGTCTTTTTTCCTTAATACTTTTTCTTCCACAAACAGATGTACCTATATACAACAGTTTGGTTACACTGTGCTACCAAGAGTACTTTAGTGCAACATATGTTATTGTTGGAGCATTAGTGTAATACCATATTGATTCACATTTACTGCTAACATACATTACATTTTTGTATTTATGTTTGGCTTAAAGAGTTTTTTTATGTCTTACAGGAAAATACTTGCCACATGTAGTACAGAAGTGAACTCCAGAAAAACAAGTGGAAGAACTTTGCAAAGCAGAATTTAGAGGAAGGGAGTAGTACAGTCTTTCATCCACACTACAGATACTGTCGCCCGTGTTCTGTGCACCAAAAACTAAGCAGAGTTTGTATTTCATTTTATTTGCAGATCCATTGCTTGCCTTGTGGCTTTGGCAGCTTAGCTTTCCTTTGCCTCAGACCCACTCCTTCTTCCTCATTCCTTGCTTCTGGGAAGAACATTGATGCCTATCATTATTGCTTTGTGGTGAACAGGGGGAGGTGGAAGCACCCTCTGTTAGTCATTGCTTGCCTGACATTAAAATCACCAACAGCTTAGAAAACTTGTTTGTCTTTGTTTAAATAACTGTTTATCTCATCATAAATGCTACCTTAGTCCACTAATGACAGGCACAACAGATCTAAATTCCATCTGTGTGACCATCCTAGGCAGGTCTATACACCTCCTGCACTGTGAGGAGTGGAATAAGGATTCATTCATTGTTTGGTTTCCCTTTTGTAACCATGCACACTATCCAGCCTGGGAGATCTAGATGATTACTCTTCAAATTTATTTTTATTTTATGTATTTACTCCTCTTCTTTCCTCTTTAATAGAATGAAACGTCAATTTTTGGGTGTCTTTTTGTGTTCTGTTATTATACCTGTGTTTTGTCCATTGCCCCATTATTCTTGCTATTCCATGACTTTACCTAAACAATTTATTTCTGGTATAGAACCTTTCCATCTGCCTTTAAAAAATCCAAGTATAGTACATGCACTGTATTTTTCTTATCTATCATGGCAGTAATGTCATAAAAAACTTCCATAAGTTAGTTATGGGTGACCTCTATTGCCCAAATCCATTCTGATTATCACTATTTCAGGAAGAAGTCTTTCATTAAAACTCAGAAGGTGGTTCTGAATATTTTGATTGAAGAAGTTAGTTAAATTCTAATTTCTTAATTTGCCTTTTGGTGCTTTGTAATGAATAGTTTTATAGCTCTTTACTTCTGTAACTAAAAATTATTAGAAAACCTTTAGGAAATTGTGTTGGAGAGAAAAAACTGTGATTTCACTGAGATCACAGTGTTAAATTTAGTTGGACAGAGCATCTAAAAATATTTTACTAGTGTTATGTAAATAGCAAATGCTGCTGGAAATCATTGATGCAAGCCTAGCAAGAATACTCCTATCTGGTTCACTATTTGTGCTCAAGTTAATGCCTCAGTATTGTGAAAACTGTGAAATAACACCAGAAATTTTCTTGTTCTCCTGTGCTTCTAAGCTACTCCCCACGGAAAGAAGTTACAGGACATAGTTGTATTAGCAGCCCCCATATTTGTTAAAATGGAAACACTTAGTAAGTAAGGTCCTGCAATTTTTAATGAAATAGTCAAATTCTCCTTGCCTGATTTTGAAAAATTAATACCAGCACTATAGGCTTTTTCCTTAGTGCTGATGTACTTTATCAAAACCTTTGGAGACTGTAGAGTTCTCACTGTTTTGGCTGGTAACAATGAAAATGTGCAGCCCACTAATGTCATACACACTTCATTTGCTATGGCACTTAAAAAATCTCAGCTATACTTATTGCATTACTACTCATTTAAAATCAGTTGCTGAAGGCAATGGAGTTACATAGGAGGTAAATCTGGCATGAATGAAATGAATCGGGCCTATCATCAGCTATTCTACTGAATATTCAATTGAACTATTGTAAATGACATCCAGAGCTGAACCCAAGATAACCACATTTTATAGTGATTTAATATTATTATGCTTCTGAGTAGGGCATGCTCCTTATGCCCAAATGCCAGAACTATTACTGAGAAAGGTTCCTTGATGTGGAAGGAAAGATGAGATGATAGGAGGGAGCAAGGAGAACAATATAACACAATTGTAAGGAGAGACAGAAGAGCATACTGTGGTAAAATTGGAGCCAAGAGGTGTCATGATGAAAAGAAGAGAAACAGTAATTTGCATTTTGTGCAGCATCTTTTAGTCAAGAATATCAAAACACTTTGCAGCTTAGCTTAGTTCTATCTGTTGCTATAAATAAGTTCTAGTAACCTGTCCTATGAGTAGCATGTGGAAAACTGTAAGTGGCTTCCCTAAAAAGCAAGACCACAAGAAACCTCGACATGCTGTTCTGACTCCTAACACATAGCCAATAAAACATGTTCCTCTGAAGGACATGGAAATGTAAAGTAACAAAAGAAGGAATGGAAAAACAAAGGAAGAAAGAAAATTATGTGATGAGCCAGGAATACAGCCTTCACCCTGGCCTTTTGTGAAATTCTGCATTCGTTCTGCCTCTGTTGCTCTTACAGCACAGTTGTAACTCCCAGCAATAATGGGATTTATTTTTTAATGCTTACTTTGACATTTCACTCTGGAATTTTTGACTAAAAGAAAAGACAAGGAAGACTATTATTCCTAACCTGCATTCTTACTTTTCTAGCACAGTGACTATTCACGAGCAACTCATCTAAACTTAACAGTCAAGTCCCTGAATTCTAACTTAAAATAATGGCTATCAACATGACTAGTGGGGAGTAATTGAATCATACAGACCTCCAGAAAAACATTTATGTTCACTGGGAATCCACAGTCAGAACTTGCTTCAGAAAATCAGTGTCACTATCCTTTCTTCCAAGGAAGTGAGGGTAGCACACCATTTTCTTTCTGGAAAAAAATGGTAGCAAGTATCATTTCATCTCTTAACCTAGTGGCTGGAGGATTCACCAGGGAGGCAACAATCTCAACCCAGTTACAACCTCAGTTTGAGAAAGCTCAGAATAATGATGCCAGTATTGTTATTTTGCCTTGTAAACCCAGCTGGTAATCAATTTCAAGCAAATGAAGACAAATACATTCTTCTCACCTTCTCCCTAAAGGATTTTTTTCTTAGTTAGAGAATTGCCGCACAAACAGTTCATCTGTTGGCCTAAGTGGAAGATTAAAGCCTGACTGGACAAGGAAAAGAACAAGAAGCTGGAAGAGTGACAAAACTTCCTGAAGTGGGTCTGCTACTTGTGGAAACATTTATTTTATCGTCAGCCAAAACACCTCAGAAGCCCTCCTCCTTCCTCTTCCACCTAATTCTTTTCCTTGTCCCATGATTCCTTCAAGAGTGTTTTGCTTCCACAGTTGCATGAAATGCTGAATCTACTGGCTTTGTTAGAGGGGAAAGAAATTCTGATGGGGACTGGGAACAAGCATCTGTGAATGGGAGTAGGAGTATGAACCTGTTACACAAAAACAAAAGGGTAACTTGATTAACATTTAACAAGTTTAGTTCAAAGTTATATCACCCACTTACCCAGAAAAAGCCCTAACCAGGAGATCTGAGACTGCTGTGGGTGGGAATGTTAACTGCCTTCCAGTTTAAGCTTTTCTTCGGTGTTGCAAATGGTTCAGTAACTGAAATAGAGAGACATACATAAAAAAAGCATGTTTGTGAATGCTTTCTTTAATGGCAGCATGCCACTTAAACATACATTAAGTTACTCATGATTATAAATGGCTGCAGTGACAGTGTCGGAATAATGACCCAATCAATGCACTTCCTTAAAATATGTGCATAAGGAGGATTCTTTGATTCCTTGTGAACTAGCAAACCTCAGGCCCTACCTCTTGGCTATAAGTTGCTCACAATTTGTTGTAAACTAATATCATTTTCCATGATGTCAGGGAGGTTCTGTCCCATGGATTTCAGGATGTTTTTAGACCATGTATGGTTCTTGAATGTCTTTTTATGACTGTGCACAGAAAAGCATTCACAGACATGTCTAAAAACTACCTCAGATTCACATTTAAGTCTGTAGGCAATAGTATTATATGGGGGAAAGACTGCCAAATGCATTTTTATGTTTTTCTGTGGGTAGAGCATTTTGTCTCATCCAGAACACTTCAAAAAGTCATATCTGGTAAAGGTAATGGGGAACAAAGCATGGGTATTGGGGAATGAAGCCTGAAGGAAAAACAAGAGAATTAGAAAATGTCAGTATCAGCTTCCAGATACTTTTAGAGGCAGTTCAAGGCATTCATCTTTTTAATCTGTTTTACCTCAAGCTGGACGTGTACCTGTTATCTACAAGGCTTTTTATAGGAAAAAACCCAGTAGAATCTGTAAAAATAGGTCTAATATGATATCTTGAAAAATATGCTGCCATAACAACAGAGGAGAACAGAAAATAACACTTGCTTCTGCAGCGATGTACAGATAAAAGAAGGGTTATTGGGTGTCAGTGTGAACTGCTAAATTTTCCTTCCAAAAATAAAAACAAAGAGTAAGACTCTGAATCTTAACTCATTTGCATGAAAGCAAATATATTAACTTTAGTTGATGGAACTGCTCTGAATGCAACTGAGATTAAAATCTAACTTAATATTCTCTTCCTACGATCAGATCTAATTTAACTGTAAGAGCTACACAGGTCTTTGACAAGATCAGAAATTAAACAGTGCAGTAAACTTTAGCAGTGAAAGAATGGAGCAACCTGACTAGCATATCTGTCTCAGCTGCTCTAACTTTCACGAGAATTATAAAAACAACAATTTGAGCCTTAGTTCCAGTGAGGACAGTATGTGTAAAATCTGACTTGCTACATCTTACAGAAAAATTTCTGCATGGTGACCTTTTGCCAAAAAAAAAAATCGTATGAAGTTGCTGGCATTAGCAGGTAGTTAGCAGTTTGCTGTCCAAAGCAAATACAAGAAACTCAATGCATAGTGGCAGTCATGAAAACTCTTGCGTCTAGACAAGCTAATCAGAACACTCTTCCTGAAATACAGTGTTTTATAAATGATTTGCTTAAGGAGTGAGCTTATGGAAAGAAGTATTGCATAACTCAATCATAAAAATGAAAGAATCTGTGCTTAAATATGATAACATGTTCTAAATACATCTTGAAAAAATTATATGCTTGTATATAAAAATACACATGCATAAAGTAATGCCTTATGAAACATTGTCTCTTTTTGTTGGGATGATATCATGGAAAAAATCATGTCCCTGCTTCAGTCAAAGTAACATTTCACATTTACAAGGACATGATTTTTTGAGATTTTCGATGGGTTTTAGTGCTTTTGAGTAGTACTAGTATTTTAATTAAAAAGAATGATATATTGTACTGGCAGAAATCCCAGTAAGACCTAAATGACTTATAGACCATTTAGTAGTATAACAAGTGAAGATCTCCCCAATATCCCATTTATTTTCAGCAAAAAAAGCTTACAATGGATTCTCAATATTTTACTTTTCCCAAAAGTCCATCCTTAATTTTTCATAGAGAAACAACAAGGTATAGCAAATATGTATAAATCAGTATTTCCTACTAAATTCACAACTTTAAATGCAGGTGTTCAGTCTTAGTATGTCAACCAGGCTCCATTTACAATTTTAAACTTTTTTCAGCTTGTGGATCTCAGATTTTCCAAAAGCAATATGAATCCTCATGTCAGCAGTTCTGAAGGCAATAGTCTTGGGGTTTTTATTTTCCTTTCCTAGATCAAAAGCTGAGAACCACCTATTTCTTCATTAGTCCTTGAAGAGATAGACATTTCTAGAGAGGATAAATCATCCAACCTGTTTTAGACACCTATATTAGTCTGGAACGAATCACTCTCCAGAGACACCCATCCTTTTCCTTTCACTGTAACTCTAGTTGAGGCTACCAACAGACATTAAGTGGAGAAGAATAAAAAAAAAAAAAAAAAAAGAATAAGTAAAAAGAAGACAGATAATCTTTTGTAAAGCGCATGGTAGCTTAAGTTGCTGAATTTTTATTTCATTTACACATGAATTAATCTCATCTGATATTAATCATTGTTCATTCCAGTTCAAGTTACAACAAAATGGCATCATAACCATATAAGCAGGCATGCTTATAGTAAGAGACTCAGAGAATGATTACTATGAAATATTTTTGGGGGGAATACAATAAAACAATGGTTAATATGATAGCTTAAAATTTTTCTCTTAAATTCTAAAGTTTGTGAAAGTAAATGTGTATGTAAAACAACAATGAAACCCTGCAATCTCTCTTTCTCACAAGCAAGCCAATGTGATCATTTGTATAACTAAGAACTTTGCATAAATATAACAAACCTAAAAGACAGAGCTCCATATTCTTGCTATTATATTTTTAGATAGATGTTTTAAAGGTATGGTCTTTTAATAAATATGGAAAAATGGAAATCTCCCCCATATTTTCAAGATTTGTTGCCAAACAGAACTTTCAATCAATGAGAATTTTTTAAAAATTTCAATTTAAGGAACACCAAATATCTTCATTTTCCAAATTCCATATAAATGAGAAATTCTGATAAAAACATTGTTGCAGAGGCATCCGAACATGCTGTTTCCAAAATAAGGTGTCTTATAGGCATTGAACCTGTTTCCATGGATTGGCCTCTAGGGAACAGAGTATACAGTCCACGGGCCGCAATATTTGGACTGTCTCAGAGTCACAGACTTAAGGGAATATTTATATTGCAGAATAAAAGAAAAGAAGAAAAACAGTTTGAACATTAGACCACTCACCAGCCACTCCATTTAACTGTTAGTTTTCCCCTTGTCATGGCTCTGCACCACTTCACTAGCTCTTGCAGACCAGCCTAGTACCATTTGAGGATTGGTCAGAAGTGACTGCTCCAGAAAGACAGAATGGGCAAATCCACATCAGACCCCTCCATCTTATGTGATCCTCCAGTATCTTCCCAACAGTCCTTGCCCCTTGATGAAAGATACTAATTTAAAAACACTAGTTTTTGGTTGTTTTGTGGTTTGTTGTTTTTTTTTTTTTGGGGGGGGTGTTGTTTGTTTGTTTGTCGTGTGGGTTGTATTTTTCTTAATTAAAATACTATTGTAGAGAGCAGTAGCAACAATTTTTTTCTTAAATGCTTTGAAGTGAGACACACCCTCACACCAGTGCCATGTAGTGTAGGCACACCAGCCCATTTGAGAGGGAGTTAGAAGCGTGGATGTCAGGCAATGTGCACTATTTGGGAAAGGATCCCTCCTGGTCTTTCTTCTTCAGAAATACAGATACATCTCCCAGTGTCCATATTAGGGTTTGAATGCCCTGTGGCGGAGATAGGCCAGGAGTCCTGCGGGTCTCCATCCCACCTGGAAGACTGTCAGACTATCCAGCAAAATTTCTTAAATAAAATTTAGAAATAGATTAAAAACCAACAAATCAGAAATCCAGGGACAGCAGCTTTAGGTCTATTTCTGTAAATCCCAGCTGCTAGATGTCTACACAGTTAAGTAGCAGCTTGCGGCATGAACCATCATTTTCCATTTTGGAAAAGAAGAGGAAGTCATTCTGCTTATAACAGGGAGAACTAGAGGACTCTTCTTGCCTTGAGGAAAACTGGCTTGAGAAATAGCTGCTAGAGTGGCCAAATTCAAACATCCAGGTAACTTCCTGCTTCGGAAATCAAAGCTGTTCCTTTCATTCACTTTGCCTTAAAATCAGTAGACACATGCACCCAACTGATACTTGTTACAGTTTATATCTCTTAGCAGAGAATTTCTCTCAGTAAAAGCATTGGTGTTGTACTAACATAACTCAAAGATTATGGGTAGGTACTTCTGCAGTTGTTTGCGTAAGTCAGAGACAAATCAGTGCTTGTATTGGTGCATCATATCTTCTTTAGTCAGTCGTATTTATACTGAAATCTACCATCAACTTAATCAGTATGTCTCATAGGTAGATGTTATCTTTAAAATTGTCATGTATATTATGTAAACCTTTAGTCCACGTACAGAAAGTACTTTTCATAGCACTTGCTATTCATCTCTTCCTTGATGTAGATAACCTTTAAAAACCTGTCTAATTTTAAAATAAAAAAGCTCCCATTTTTTTACTGAACTTCTAACAGAGGATCTGTTAGAGCAGATAAGTCCTACTACACAAAGCCCAAGGATATCCAGAGCTTATATATAATGCAAGAGAAATAATGGAATTGAATCTAGTAGGGAACTGAGGTATGCATTGTTAGTGTTTCATGTAAGTGTCTTGTAGCCACCTTCAAATGAATTTTCAAGCTTTAAATATTTAAGACAAAAAAACCCCCAACAAACGAACCTGTGGGGAGAAATCAGTCTGAACAGTTCTGTGAAACAGAAAAAACCCCAGCTACCCATATTACTCGAAAGTGGCACTTCAAGATTGTCTGATGGAAAAAAAGTCTGATTTCTTAATGTCAGAGAAAAGCTATTTCAGCTGCCTTGCTGTAGGAAAATGGCGGCACTCAGTAACTACTTAGGTTGAACACAGCTGGTTATTTCCTATGGATGTAACAGGAGACACTGTATTGATCCACTGTCAACTTTTCTAATTTGAAGAAAATTGTCTGACCAGGGAAGCTCTACACATTTCTTGAACTCCACACTTTATTTTGCCGGGGGGTGGGGGGAAAGGGCCTCTTATTTGCTTATGTTTAACACCAGCAACCTCCTTTAAGCAGCTTTAGAATACAAGCTGAATTCCATCTGGCCTTGGCAAGAGATTCTGCTGGGAAATAACCCCAGACAGCTTCATTGTGGCAATTAAGCACTCATTCATTAGTAGTGTGAAAATATACAGGCTGCTGGAGGAAAACACACATATATCACATTCAAACTTTTGAAGGAAGGAATTTTGTGTTAATTTCACAGATTCTCTTGCCCCAAATCAATTTATTCCAACCCTGCAAGAAGGTGGCTTGAACCGAAAATAGTGCTTTGTGAAATCTAGTTTCAGTTTTCCTAATGAAAAATTTCACCAAGTAACTCTTAGGATCAAAGCAGGCCCACAGTTCCGATCTATAAACAGTCTTTCAGTTCACAATTTCCATAAACATTTTATGAAGGGAATGAATCCAGTATCATAGACACACTGGACCAGCTGCTGTTGCAATTTGCTCATGCTGTGATTCAGAATTAAGCTACAAGTTAGAGACATTTGGAAGTTTTTGGTGGCATGTGTATGTACAGCTCAAATACTTAGGATTAGCCCACTAAGACTAAATAAGAAAGCACCATTCACAGTTAGAGGGGTGAGGGATAGGGCATGACCAAGGTGCTGGAGTGAATCAGTGACACTGAGCACAATTTTGTAGTCAACCATCCTTCAGTAAGGTGTCTAACCTTATACTTATGAAGAGCCTGATGGTAACCAAATGAGCTGCATTTGTAGTCACTTTTATGCTTGGACTAGGGAGATGATTAATCTTGTAGACTTTAAAGAGACGTTTAATGAAACCTCTGCCAAATGTTCAAACACTGGAGGCATTCATGAATTCAGATATTTTCTGGCAGGGATCTTATGTCTATTCTATGGGAAGGAAGGGAAGGGAAAGGAAGGGAATCCTACCAAGGCAGGAGAATTATCCATTGCATCCATTACTTATAGAGAATACTGGAAGGTCAACAACTAAGACCTGGTTAAGACCCTTTTATTCTGAAAATCATCTTGCACTGGTCTGAAATACTTAATGTAAGCTGTGGTTATACTAGTTGGCATATAGAGCCGACAGCCCATTAACCAGATGAAAATTGCTGCAATGTGACAGATGTTTGACTTCATTTCTGCCTGGAGGCTGGTGTAAACCAGTAACATTAGCTTTTTGCCAGCTGGATAATATTCCTACACTAGATATTATCTCTTGCTCAGGTAATTCAGTGAGTGTCCATTCTTTGTTAGCCACCGGAATGAAGGAAAGAATCAGCCTCAGCAAAGGATAATTAATCTTATTAAAACATACCAAAACACAACAACTGGAACTCATTACACTAAAACAAAATTGAGCTTCTGGTCTCAGTTTAATTCCTTGAAGATAAGTGTCCAGAAGAAAGCACTTTTATCCCTGTGGCACATTTATTAAAACTCTTAAAAGAGAATCAACTATTGAGAATCAGCAAAAAGTCTAAACAACTAATTTGAACCATGCAGAAGTATTCTAGGTCAGCACTAATGAATCTGACAAGGTAGGGTGGAGAAAATTGTGCTAAAGTGTATTTGTTCTATAGTAAATAAGACATTCAGTAATAATTATTTGGGACTATTTCAAGTCAAATACACTTCACTTGAAACAGTGACATAAAACTAATAGCTACAAATGTTTTCTTTTATACATGTGGATTTCACAGCAAAACCCTATGTTTGTACCTTGCATTTCAGTATTTTGGTGATCAACTATGTTTGGTAGTTACATTAAAAGGTAGAATTCTTCTTATTTGTTGTAGTCACCCACTTCTTTCTGTGAAATCAATAATTATTTTTATGATAGCTTTCAAACTCTTCTTTTAGTATCTGGCTAGTACAAGAAAACCTTATGTGTATCAAAAACATATTCCAGCAACTCAGTTCAAACAAAATGTTGAAAACATTTTTTTTTACTGAATCCTGCTATAACCAACAAACAGAAAAAAACTCCCTCCCCACAGGGGACATACAGACTAAATACTTTATAAGCTTCTAGGTAATATTGCTTTCAAGTTACCAAAAAAATTAACTACCCATTTTGCAGTCAAAAGTAGCTTGTGTTCGCTGGTACAGAACCACAGTCTTTTTTGGACTACCAGGCACTTGTGCAACTACATAAGCTATGCAATTCTAAGGCTGTTCTTTGGAAAGTAATATTAGAAGAGTAACAAAACTCATAGTTTATTCTACCTGCATATAAAACCATTGAAGTAGAATACATTTATCATATTAAAGATGCATCATTAAAATTTAAAAGCAGGTGCAGTTACTCAATAAGCTAATGGTATAGTCTGAAGACTCCACTCAAGACTGTATTGTTGAATTCTCATTGGGATAAAATAGAAAGAGAAAAACAGAGGGAGGGAATTGGAGTGACCTTGCACCAAGGTGCTAGTGCCTGATCCTACATTTCTGGTAGGCTGTGGTTGAGCTCCACTCTGAGGATCTTTAAAGCACTGCATTTTCAGTCCTGTGAGTGGATGCATGCTACAAGTGAACATGAAAAAAAGCAACAGCCACTACAAAGAGATACACATGGGTGACTCTGCATATGTGCTAGGGCACAGCTCTTCCTGACAGTAAGCCTAAGGCAGTCTGAAGGATAATGAAAAATAATGAATATATATTAAGAGGAAAATACTAAGAAATGGAGAAAGTGAAAATTTCCCCTATCATTTGGAAGGACTCATGTAGATACATAAAATGAACTTCTGTGATTCCCAAAGAAGGTGAATAAGAGGCGATTTTTAATTTATACAGTGTAGAAATCTGTGGCCTTCTCAAAGCATCACCTTTTCAATGAACAGCAATTCAAGCAGTTCTGTCTTTTTTAAGAGCTCCAAAATAAATTTATTTCACATAACTAATCAGTTAACTTTCAAATCTATTCTAATTTCTTAGAATGACCATTTGATTTCACAAATATAAGACTATCATCAGATGAAACATGTCAAAACTCCCTTTGACTATGTTTTAGCTAAGAGCTGGGCACAGTGGGAGTGGATAAGTGGATCAGAGCTGGTTTTGCTGGGTGCTTTACATCACCTCTATTTGAAGTTCAGGATTTTCTCCCTTGGACAGTACTTAATCTGGAAAGGAATCTGTCTTCTTTGCACCACACCATGGACCTAAGCATGATATGGGGGAACCACCTCCAAACTGCACCCAAAAACAATGCTAATGTAAACAAGGCTCTTGACCTCAGTGGGAACCACTGCTGAGTGAATTTCTGTTGCAGGCAAAACTTTAGTTGATCGATTTACATGATTGTAAAACCTTTGGTAGCTTGAAACACAGAAATCTGAGGGAGTTTATTCATGTCATAATTTTGAAGGTAAGAAAAGTAGATCTGAGCTGCAGGCAGATAAATGACACAATACTGATAGTGGTATGGTAGCAACCAGGCACCTGGATTCTTTACAGAAAAAAAGATGGAGCTGAAAACATGCATGGAGTTGAAAGCTGCATTTCAGTTCAGCCTGCACTCAAAGTATAGGCATTCGTATGCCCATGGGTTTTCAGGGTCTGCTTTATTTAAAGGAGAACTACACGGATGCAGGCCACTTAGTAAAAGGTAACATTGATGGTTTTGTTTACAGATAAAGTTTATAAATAATCATAGAATCATTTGGGTTGAAAAAGATCTTTAAGAATATTAAGGCCAACTGTTAACCCAGCACTGCCAAGTTCACCACTAAACCATGTCTCTGACTACTACATCTACACATCTTTTACATACCTCCAGGGATGGAGAATCAACCAGTTCCCTGGGCAGCTTCTTCCAATGCTTCACAGACCGTTCAGGGAAGAATTTTTTCCTAATATCCAATATAAACCTCCCCTGGCACAGCTGAAGGCCATTTCCTCTTGTTCCAGCACTTGTTACTTGGGAGAAGAGACTGACCCTCACCTCACTACAGCCTCCTTTCAGGTACCTGTAGAGAGTAATAAGGTCTCTCCTGAGCCTTCTTTTCTCCAGACTAAATAACCCCAGTTCCCTCAGCTGTTCCTCCTAAGACTTCTGCTCTATACCAACCCTTCACCAGCTTTATTGTCCTTTGGACATGCTCCAGCACCCCAGTGCTGAGGGGTTCAGAACTGAACACAGTATTCGAGGTGTGGCCTCACCAGTACAGGTGGACAATCACTTCCTTAGTTCTGCTGGCCACAATATTTGTGATACAAGCCAGGATGCCATTGGCTTTCTTGCCCATCTGGGTACACTGCTGGGTCATATTCAACTGGCAGTTGACCAATGCCCCTGGTCTTTTCCACCAAGCAGCTTTACAGCCACTCTTCCCCTGTTGCATTGCATGGGGTTGTTGTGGCCCAAATAAAGAAGCTGGCACTTTGCCTTGTTGAAGTTCATTCAATTGGTCACAGCCCATTGATCCAATCTGTCCAGATCCCTCCTACCCCTAAGTAGACCAACACTCCCACCCAACTTGATATCATCTGCAAACCTCCTGAGGGTGCACTTGATCCCCTCATCCAGATCATTGATAAAGGTATTAAACAGAACTGGCCCCAGTACTAAGCCCTGGGAGATACCATTTCTGACTGGCCACCAATTGGATTTAACTCCGTTTGCCACCACTCTCTGGGCTCACCCATCCAGCCAGTTTTTTGCCCAGCAAACCGTACACCCATCCAAGCCATGAGCAGCCAGTTTCTTCAGGAGAATGCTGTGTGAAATGGTGTCAAAGTCTTTTCTGAAGTCTAGGTAAACGGCATCCACAGCCTTTCCTTCATCCATTATGCTGGTCACCTTGTTATAGAAGTGGATCACGTTAATCCAGCAGGACCTGTCTTTCATAAGCCCATGCTGACTTTGCCTGATCATCTGGTTTTCCTGTACATGCCGTATGATGGCACTCAAGATGACCTGCTCCATAACCTTCCCTGGCACCGAGGTCAGGCTGACAATCAGTCCTGGAGTTTGCCACATCCTCCTGCAGTCCTTCTTGTAGAGTTACATTGGTAAACTCCAGTCAACTGGAAGCTCCCCGATTAGCCAGAACTGCTGATAAAGGATTGAAAGTGGTGAGCATTTCTGCCAGCTCCCTCAGTACTGTTGGGTAGATCCCAGCCGGCTCCATAGACTTGTGTGTGTCTGAGTGGTGTAGCAGGTTGCTCTTTCCTCTTAGATCGTGGGGGCTTCTTTCTGCTCTCTGTTCCTGTCTTCCAGCTCAGGGAGGTGGATAGCCAGAGAGCAAATAGTCTTACTATTAAAGACTGAGGTAAAGAAGGCATTAAGTACCTCAGCCTTTTCCTCATCCTTTGTTGCTATTTTCTGCCCTGCATCCAGTAAAGGATGGAGATTCTCCTTATTCCTCCTTTTATTGTCTTTTGTGGCAGTAGCCAGATAAAGTTCTAGTTAGGCTTTGGCCTTTCTAATTTTCTCCATGTATAACCTCACAATACCCTTGTAGTCCTCCCAAGTTGCCTGCCCCTTCTTCCAAAGGCCGTATACTCTTCTTTTTTTCTTGACTTCCAGCCACATTTTTCTGTTCAGCCAGGCTGGTCTTATTCCCCACTGGCTTGTCTTTTGACACATGGAGAGGGGCTGCTCTTGTGCCTTTAAGATTTTCTTCTTGCACGATGCTCAGCCTCCTAGGACTCCTTTGCCCTTCAGGGTTCCCTCCAAGGGACTCTGCCAACCAGACTTGTAAACAGTCCAAAGTCTGCCCTCTGGAAGTCCAAGGTAGCAGTTCTGCTGATCCCATTCCTTACTTCTCCAAGAAACAAAAACTCTATTATTTTGTGATTCCTATGGACAAGACAGCCTCCAACCATCACATCACCCCAAGGATTTCTCTGTTCACAAACAGCAGGTCCAGCTGCGTGCCTTTCCTAGTTGGCTCACCCACCAGCTATGTCAGGACCTGTACTCCAGGAACCTTCTAATGAAGAGGCCAGCCCTAAAAGAAATGGAAAAACGTGTCTAGCTTTTGATCATTTTTCTTAGTTGGCATCTGATGCAAATAATGAAAACTAAATGCCATTTTTCACAAAAAAAGAAAGAAAATGGAAAAAGTAAAGAATTTTAAAATATTGTTTCAGCCCTTCTGCTGAAGACTATTCGGCACCATGTCAGTGATCAATGAGGTTTTAGCTGAACCCCTAATACTGGTTCAAAAAGCTTTGCAGTGTTTGTAAGGCATTAGGAAACATGAAAGGTTTATGAAACACCAAGTTCCCACAGCTTCCAGACATACTCAGATACTGGGGCATTGAGGTGGAAGTCAGAAGCTTCTGTGGGAAATGTAAAATGAGCTTTTGACAAAAAACAACACTGAACTGTCTATCTGGTAATGGAAAAACTTGTGTCCCTTTCCCTCCTCTTCTGAAATAATTGTCCTCTATGAGAAATGAAGATTTTTTGTCTCCTTTTTCTTCACATATGCCTAAACAGAATGTGCAGAAATAGTAAATTAAGTGCAGAAATACATTATTCATGTATATGCATGTATGTATTACAGAAATTGTCTCCTTCACTGAGCAAAACTTTGTCTTGGAATGGATATGGATATACACTTTCTGAATGTAGGCCACATAGCATCAGGTTACATTGCTTACAGCACCATCATACTGTGTAAGGAGGCAAAACCGAAGCAACCTTCACGGGCTAAAATCATACAACTGAAAAAGTGTGTTGACTGCTGTTTAACTGAAACATGGCCTGAAGGCCTGAAAAGAAAAATATTTTTGAGGTGCAAATTCCTTAAACATAGTTGGTACATGTGCTCCAAACATGAAAACATCTGAGGAATACACACTTAAAGCATACACAGCCCTATGGTGCATGGGCACATATGCATAATTCATAGAGATACATTCCGCTAGTTTCCCTAGCTCTTTCTTCACATAAAACTATTATTCAAGCTTCCAACTAAATGATGCTATACATGTTTGAATTTCCCAATAAACTTATACTTTTACAAGAATAGAGCTAGCATCTCTAGAAGCAGATAGACTCACAGTCCAATTAGAATTTCAGAAAAATCACTAAAATATTCAATGTGATATACATTTCTTGAATTTCACTGGCAAAGGACATTGCAAATTAACCCAGAACAGGAGGCTGAAACTGTCATCCATTTTCTGCACTTCAAACAAAGTTTGGTTTGCTCTTAAGTTTTCTATCAACATAAATGAAATGGTTAATTTTTCAGCATTTGTTGTTCATTATTCACCAAAGAAAATTATCTGGTTTATAATTTATCATTGATGTTCTATTTATGTACCGTGAGTGGCTGTCATGGTTTGTTTTTCATCTTTCAAAAATTAAAGACTAACTAGTCCTTTTGTTGTTATACAAAAATGAAAGGAATGAAAACTTGCTCTTCAGGTTCCAAATCCACATGTCTGCACTGACAATATATTTCACTCTCAAGAGAAGTCACCTTCATTGTGAACTTTGCCTAGTTCCTGGTTTATTGGGTAATATATTAGATAGTACATTTGGGAGGACACTACATAACTGTGTTTGATCCTGAAAATTTGCATTATAGCATTAATATGTTTTCAACAAAGTTACATATTCAACATTCCAAAATAGAAACAAAGATTTATACTTGTATTTACAACCAAATTTGATGTCAAGCTCCTTTTGTCTTCTGAGTCTTGTCTTTATAATAGGGGAAAAAAAAGAATCCACCAGGTGTTCAAATTTGTAAACACAGATAAATTTTGCAGTTCATACAGAAAATAATTAATTAATACTCTTACCACAAGTTAGTGTCCATATGTTTATACTATAGCACTTTATGAACAGAAAGCTCAGGTTTGAGAATAGCCTCTCTTATGGATGACATTATGGTGCCTATCTAGGGGCATAAACATACATAGCAGGAGAAATCTTAGATGTCTTTAAATTTTAGATCATTCGCACAAAGCGGGCAGATATGGCACAGAATGTGTAGAAGACCACATCCTTTCTAAGCAGTAGCCAAAGGAAGGGATACCCTGAGGAATTTTAAAGACACCATTTGCAGCTGTCACTAGGAAATAAATTCTGTTCTGTCATATTTGTCCCTGATGATATGGAGTACTCTGTCTACCAGTTCCTCTTCTAATTTCTAGGACTGTATTGAAGAGCAGTTTTGGAAAAATATGCGAAGTTTTAGGTGCTAAAAACTCAAACAACCTGAGTTCACTCATGAACAAAAAACGCCAAGATCAGTTCCGAATACGTCTTATAGTGACCTACTTTAAATTTATGCAAGTTCTAAATTATATCACACTTGTCTTATGTGTGGATGTTACAAGCACTGAATCCCAAGGGTGAAGTCAGTGGCATCTACCATGATCGTGTTTGCCACAGCCCACCTGTTTGATCATCTGTAGTGAAACAGGAGACTGGTTAGACAGGAAGGCCTGATTTGATCCATGTCCAAATTCCTATGTGAGAAGTTACTGGGAGATTCATCAAAATAAGAAGCCAGTCCATTTGATAATATGGCTCAATGGTGCCTCAGATCACTTGGTTCATTGATGGGGAGTGGCACTTGGCAGTGATTGACAAGCAATTGCAGCAACAAGTTGGTATTTTTAGAACAGCATTTAGGCAACGATTTAAAAGTGTTTGAAAGTGTATTTGAGTGTGGTTGATAATTGGTGATAACAATTAGTGATAACAGTAGCAACATGCCTTCTTTTTAAGCACTCAAGCTGTATAAGAGCTAGGCATGTAAGTGACTTGTTTCAGGGAATGCAGACAAAAGTGGAAGTCTCAAGCAGAAAGTGAGCTGACCCCACTGGGAAAAACAATGTTAAGAACCCAAAACTCTTGGCAGGCAGCCCAGACTCATATCTTTTCTTAGCCACAATTCTTCACAATGAGCAACTGAAGGGAATGTTAATGGAAATAAATCTGGATTGTGATGTTAAAGCTTTTTATTTGAGACTCCCACTAATTGCTTACAGACTGGAATGGGTTGCCCAAGGAAGTTCTGAATGCTCCATCCCTGACGGTGTTCAAGGCCGGGTTGGACAGAGCCTTGGGTGACATGGTTTAGTGGGAGGTGACCCTGCCCATGGCAGGGGCTTGGAACTTGATGATCTTAAGGTCTTTTCCAACCCTAACTATTCTATGATTCTATGATCTTAGTAACAAGCTGGGGCATTTACCTCTGCTTCAGTAAACAGTAAAACAACCACAAAAATAGCGCATTATTAGTCTTTAGGATAGCAAAATATTATTAGCTTCAATTTCAATGTATATTTACAGTATCATTTGCAAAACAATTGTGTAGCACACACACAAGACTCGTTTTGGAGTGCAAAGATTTTCTTCTTGAAAATCGTAATATCAACTCCTACATGCTTAAGGAACTAGTTTAACTGGGTGTGCAGCAAAGATTTCACAACATGAGCATTATAAAAATTAAATTTAAAAGCTCAAGGACATTGATGACCATACCACAAGTGTCAAATAAGTTTTAGAATGTCACAACACAAATTCCAGAGTGAGTTCAGCACATATTCTCTGCAATACACCAACATCATAATGATCTTTCTCATAAAAATAATTGTCAAAAAAATGCATCTTAGCAGGTCTCACAGTCCCCACTGAACACAACACATTATTTGGATTGGAAGCATTGTGTAGTAACTGTGGCACACCCTGGGTATTTATCTGAGATTTCTACATTTGTTCACACAATAGATTTTTCTCTTCATATTTATTCAGTATTATTCACTTCAAGGACGGCTTTCCTCTGTCTTTCAAACAGTTTTGGTGGACCGCATATTAGTACTCTGTAATGTTCTGAAATATAATAACTCCTCCAACTCCTCCAAAGTAGTGCATTTATGGACTATAATGAAATACAGACTGTATTCAGCCCCCAGTGGGCTGAACATAGTTTCTTTGGTCTTGTTTTACAGTTAAATAATGACTGCACTCCCTGCCAATGAGGTTTTGGAAGTCATATTTTGTTTTCAGTACTGTTTGCACTCTATAGATTTGTAGCTTTGGTGATTACAATAGCGTTTATGTAGTAAAAAATACATTTTCAATTTTCAGTAGGTATTTTTCATGATTGTAAATTTATCAGTGGTGACAAATTCCTTTGCAGTTTGGTTTTGATAAATGGTGTCTACAGTGGTTTTTAAACAACTAACAAAGAAAATGTCTCCATTCATTTTTATGTTGATTTAAATCTGCCTCATACATGACTATTTTTTATAAAATTATGGGTAAGATCTAATTCTACAACTGAGATGTTCTTACTGACTCTTCTGTTTCTAAAACTTTTGAGATGAGAAGGGAGGGAGGAAAGAGTATGCTTGAAAGTTAAATTGTTCTTTTGCAAATATTTGCTGCTCAGATACTCTACATTGTTTCACTTGGAGCTTTATAATGGTTTTGTACTTATCTTTACAGTGACAAGTAAAGTGACACCCTTCAGAACATCCAAATCATTTTTTGTGTAAATGGGGAATTAAGACAAAGAGAGGGATAGAAGGATTTGTTCAAGGTCATCTGAACACTCTAAAATAATACTGAAAAATGAATTTTTCTAGTCCCAAGCTAGCAAGGTATTAAATCCCATTTCCTTTCCAATTTGAATTCTGGGGGGTTGTAGACTATATTCACCATCTGTAGTAAGAAGGCATGCAGAGGATGGAAAGGAATGAAAGATGTTAGCAATGAAAGGAAGGTCTTCTGCTTCTACTAAGGTGAAAAAAGTGTGCCACAAACATGTTTCATTTCATATGACAGAAGACACAGGACTACCTGGTAATGCCTTATGGCGCAAAGTTTCTCTGTGCAACAGAAAAAACTTAATGCCCATTCTCTCTAGGATGCTGTCGTGGTTTAAGCTTAATGTAACTCCCACGGGTTGAGATAAGAACAGTCCAGTAACTAAGTTATAACACAAACCACTGCTACTACCACCAATAATAGCAATGATAAGGGAAATAACAAGGGAAGAGAATACAATCACCACTTGCCGATTGAGCAGAGAGAGCTAGCCCTTCCAGGTATCTCCCAGTTTACACCCTGGGCATGATGTGTTATGGTACGGAATACCTCTTTGGCTAGTTTGGGTCAGGTGTCCTGCCTCTGCTTCCTCCCGGCTTCCCCTCCTCCCAGGGCAGAGCATGAGGCTCAGAAAGTCCTTGATCAATGTAAACATTCTAAGCAGTAGCTACAAACATTGGTATTATCAGTACTGTTCCCAGCCCGAAAGTTAGAAACACAGCACTGCACCAGCTACTAGTAAGGAGAAAAAATGACTGCTACTGCTGAACCCAGGACAGATGCACAAGGCACAAATTCCCTTTCAGTCTAATGTCTGTTTATCGGTGTTAATCTAAGCATGTTGGTGATCCATGTTCAAAAACAAGGAAGTAAATTATGGCAAACAGGTAATATTATTGCTACCTGATAATGAGGCCTTATTTAAACATAACAGGGCACATGAAAGCACACGGATGTGAATTCAGCTCCAAGAAGAGGGGCAGACCAGCTTTCGTTCCCCCCCCCCTTCCCTCCCTTCACAGGAATGAGGAGTCCACCACGTTGTTAGTGTATGGGCACAATGATCCCAAAACCTAAATCCTTTTCCCCTTCGGAACATCTAAAGGCTAATCAAAGCACATGTGAAGTTTTCTTTTGATACTTAAAGATGTAATTGTAACAAATGCCTAGGAAGCTTTGGTTTTGGGAGGAGGAGGAGAAAAGACATGAAGCCTTGTACATTAAACATTAAATATTTGAACATGTTTGCCTTTCCTTGTCCTCTTACCTTTCATATGTCATTTATTTTCTGACAATGTGAACTGTAGCTGAAGTCTTGCCAAGCCCTGGCTGTGTTTTCACAGAACCATGTGGGCATAGACAGGCTCTGTGGATGCTTCTCAAGGAACTGGGAGGGAGCTTATTTCTCATCTTTTTCTTAGAAGAGGAACTATACCCATATTATCTTATGTACTTCAGGTTTGGTTTTGTGATTTAGAGGTAGTTTCTCTATTTGAAGAAAAGGGGGGAAAAAAAAGGTAGAAAAAGGGAAAGAAGAAGAATTTAGTTCAGGTCTATGGGCACTTATGATTTAACAGCCCAGTTCTGATCCCAGTAAAAGAGTAATTTCCCTTGAAGCCAGTGAAATGGTTCTGGATTTACCTCAGGGCAGAATTTGGACCCCCCATTAGTGATCCAGTTATTAATAGCATTGCATTGAGAAAAATCATTGAATAAAATAATTACCTGTCTTGTCACTGAAACTGTTCTTTTTTTTTTAATGTCCTACATAAAATCCTTAAGACCAAAATTCAAATCGATGTAGAATAAATTAATTAATTGGGGAATTAATTGGGCCATGTTGCTTTTTTTAAAACTAAGCTGTGTTTTAGTTATATTTTGTTATGTGCCCAGAGGCTCCTGGGCATGGATGGCCTATAAATACAAATGGATAACATATTAGTATTAATAATAAAGGTACCACAAATAGTTTCACTGCTTTTTCCATACAGATCTTAGAGCAATCACAGTGGAGCTGGAGTGAAGAAACAGCTGGGGCTGCAAGAAGATTCTGTAGAGAGGATTGTTTTGCCAACAGAAAGAACTATGTTTCAACTAATTTTTTTTCCCTCCTCCTCCTCTTCAGCCTCCTCCTCAGTCCTTTACAGACTTTTCATATATGTTTGCGCTTGGCAGCATATGGTAGCTCCGGTTTCCATCCTGCTTACATTCTCTCTGATGTGATTCCCTCAGGAGCTGATCTCAGGCAGCTTCCCCTTTCAGGTTCTTCTCTTCTCTCAGACCTGAAAATCCCCCTGTCTACTTTACTTACCCCCAGCTCCACCACACACACACAAGCAGTGTGAAGCAAAATCCCACGGAGCTGCAAACTCAATATTTATCTTTAATTATTCCTTCTTTTTTTAAAAGCTATATGGTTTATTGTTTTTCCAGCCTGTATGAAAATATATCTTACATATTTTTTCTTTTTTAAATACTTAAAAAGAAACTTTGACTTTACCAATTCTTGACTTGCCTGGCATTTTGACTGCAAATGATTAAAAGCCTTTCTCAGTATTTTACAAGCAAATATGAATTTTAACAAGATAAGTAAACTTACAGAAATGAAATATTCTATTGTCGTCTAATGCTAAACTAGCTGTCAATTTTGAGATGCTTACAGTTAGTGTAAGGAATGATTAGAATGAAGGCATTAAAAATAAATACAGGCCAGGTTCTACTTGTGTGTTGAAGATCCAGATTTATAGATTCTTTGGATGACACCAGCAATAAAGTGGTGATTTTGTTCTGAGGATTTACATTCTGTTCCACAGATTAGTATATATCATGTGCCTACATTTGTGTCTTGAACATAACAGTTCTCAAGGCACTTCCAAATAAGGTATGGGAGGAACTTCGTCAAAAAGAGTTGCCATATATACTGGACTAAATGACTGGAAAAAAAAAAAGGTTTTCTTTAAATCTTACAAGAGGAAAGTAATGGACTTTAAGTGCCAGTGGAGTGAGAAGCTGAGAGGTCAGGAACCGAAGCACCTCTCTGAGGGGTATGTGGGAAATGAGTGAGAAGTGTGGGAGGCTGCCTGAAAATGCAGATGAAAGAATATAGCCAATGATTAAATTGAAGGAGCTGGATGAGCTGTCAGAGGTACACCGTGGAGTAGTAAGACGCAGAGAGACCTCTTCACCTAAGCGTAGAGAACAATGACAGAACATGGCTGAAATACCATTGATATTCTCCCCTCACAATCCCCCTCTTTTTATCTTCTTTCTAATCATTTTGAAGCATACTAGCATCCTATCTATCACTCAGGCCCATAATCCCAGTGTCACTGTTGACTAAGGTATCATTAACCTTCTAGCAATGCCTTCCTCAAGTCTAGCAGTTTCTTGTTGCATATTATCTCTAATATACTTATTTTCCACTCACTCACATTGCCAAATACACACTCCTTCCTGAGGAGTGGCTGAGGGAACTGGGGTTGTTTAGTCTGGAGAAAAAGAGGCTCAGGTGAGGCTTTATTGCTCCCTACAACTACCTGAAAGGAAGGTAAAGCAAGGTGGGTGTGTCTTCTCCCAAGTAACAAGCACTAGAACAAGAAGAAATGGCTCAAGTTGTGCCAGGGTGGTTTTGGAAGGGAGGGGAGGACAGGAAGGATTATCAAGCATTGGAAGAAGCTGCCCAGGAAAGTGGTTGATTCTCCATCCCTGGAGGTATTTAGAAGATGCGCAGACGTAGTGCTTAGGGACTTGGTTCAGTGGTGGACTTGGCTGTGCTAGGTCAATGGTTTGACTTGAAGGTCTTCTCCAGTCTAAATGATTCTGTGTTTCCGTGATTCTAATTCAGAACCTACTTGAAGACAGATTGTTCTCAGGATGCGTTAGTTTTTCTGTAGAGCTGTTTCAGTATCACTTCTCTAATTTTGGTGCTTTCTGAATTATGGATAGGACTGTCTCTATGCCTTTGACGGAATATTCTGTACACCAGAAGATTACTTAGATTAATATTAAAGTGTTATTTTACAACAATTTGATTGAACCAAAGTTTGCAAGCAGATATTCAGCGCTTAGAACTCTAGATATGTTAGTTCTGGCTGCTTGGAATGCACCTTTATAACAGGCGATGTTTTGAATCATGTTGTTTTCTTATAAGCCTTATCTTAAAATGCCACTCTTGAACAATCTAACAAATTTGGTGATAACACTGGATTTCCCAATCTGTGATGTTAATATCTAAGAAGAAGAACCTCTGAATCTGCTTACTCCTTTTAACTAAATTTTTCTGCACAGTCATATAAGCTCATCTTCCTAGCCAAGTTTAGAAACTGGACCAGCTGAAAAGCAGGGAGTAAAACACTGTTCCACTTGCATGGATATAGGGAAATCTGATCTATGAAGTTCATTTTTGTTCTTTTTATGAGCAAGGAATATCCATTTCTAAATTTATGACCAAAAATATCAAAACACTTTAGATTTCTAGTTTTCCTTGTGAGGCATAGAAATTCATTCTGAAGATGGCAAAAAGAAGAGATTGGGATGCTGAATGAGTACATGGCTTAAAAAGACAGGATTCTGGAGGGGGGCATGTTTCACTCTTATATAGGCAGTTACAGTTTGAGTCAACACTACAGACCGCTTTCATGGACAGGTATCCAATGTATCTCTAAAAATTAGGCTGAATTCACAAATCTCAGGGAAATGGTTGTAAATTTTACTCTAAGAACAGCTGGAATATCTCTAGAACACCCTACTCCAAGATTAAACCTCTGTCTCTAACCTGAGACCTGCTGCTACTAACCCATGTAAAAGGAGGCCAAAATATATATGAATAAAAAAAAAGTTAATAAAAGGGGGGGGGGAAAGGAGTTCAAATTCCTCATTGCTCTTCTTCTTATTGAAAAGTGTACATCAGGCCATTGGTATATCAAATCATAGAATCACAGAATGGTTTGGGTTGGAAAGGACCTTAAGATCATCTAGTTCTGCCCCCCCTGCCATAAGCAGGAATGCCTCACACTTGACCATGTCGCCAATGCTCTGTCCAGCCTGGCCTTGAACACTGCCAGGGATGGAGCATTTACCACTTCTTCAGGCAACCTGTTCCCGTGCCTCACTACCCTCACAGTAAAGAACTTCTTTCCCTCACCTCATTCTTCATCCAACTGTACAAACAATGATTTTTTTCTGTTTGGGAAACAGTAAAACCTGCATGAAGAGGAATGTGAGGCACTGTGTTCAGACTAACTTTAAATTCATAGGTGGCCTAATTTTAGTTTACAAAATTCCTTTGAGAAACAAAAATTTAATATAGGAAGGTGTGTATAATGTAACTATTTCAAAGAAATTCAGACACTACTTTGATATCCTGGAAGACAGGTTTTGAATTAAGCAGAGTGCATGCAACAAAAAAGCTACTAAAATGATTAGCATAAGTAACTGAAAAAATCTGATTATAAGAAGGCAAAGTAGTTTAGCACATGACCACATTCGTAAGTATGAAATATTATAATTCTATTGTCTATTCTTTCTGTGAAAAGTTTGCTCCTTCAGGAATGTCTTAATGAATAATAAAACTGACTTGATTTTCCCACTGCAGTCAACTTTGCTGTCAGGCTATTAATGATTCATAATGACTGTATGCTTAATAGTTTTATGCCAGATAAAAGCCATCCAACAGAAGCAGGTAGCCAGTGTCACTTCTGCAACTGCTCTCTTCATATTTTCAGAAATATTGGTAAAAACAATCTCTAAAAATTCAGAACAGCTGACTTACAATGTGAAAATGGTTTTAAATCACTCAATAACATCAGTGCAGAAGTCACATAAAATTCCTTATTACATTACCTCTGCTGTAGAAGAAAACATAGAGGACTAGATTGCATGCCATTCATAAAAAAATGGCATATATTCCTATTCATATTATTTCATATTCTTGGATATTTTATTTTCATAATGCAGTGATTTGGATAACACAACTAGCCAATGCTTAAACGAGAATACAATGTGTACTCAGAATAGCTGAGCAGAAAAACACTCAAATCAGTTCTTCACAAGATGATAAACACCCAGACTGCTCTGAAGCTGTAGGAGTTTATCTATTGTATATGTAAATGTTTTTCTTTGCTTTGAGGAAAGCCTTTGCAAGAACAATGTCCTTTAACAAAGGTCTAAAAATGCATGCGAAAGCCAAACACAATAACACTGTTATTCAGCCACTTATTAACAGAACGAGTCTTACAACAATTAGATATGAATATTGCAAACTGAATTTAATATTAAGCTGTCTTTGAAATGCCACTTTGCAGCAGGTTTTCAAATGCTTAAAGCACAGCAGGAGGCTAACTCCATCTTCAAATATTAAATCAAAACCTTTTTTTAACCTGATAAATCTTTCTGAAAGCAAATTTTCCCATTCAAGAGAGAATTATTAAACTATCAGGCAAGAAAACTAAACCTCACAGCCTATTCTTGGCACATGGTATGCACCCACAATGATTAAAAACAGTAATGAAAAGGATTAATAACATTTTAAATTAGTGTCTGAGAACATTCTTAACCAAACATAGGGTATAAACTGCAAATAAGTCTAGTGAGTTGGAAACAGCACATACTCAAACATGGTCCCACTCTCTTAGCTAGAAATCTCACATTAAATACAAGTCAGTCAGAAATGTTGCGTTTGCTGATCCCTACAGCCAATCACATGTCACTGGAAAGATCAAAGATCTCTAGGATAGTAAAGGCAAGGGCACCTCACTGATGAACACCATAGAAGAATCACAGAGACACATTCTGTGCTTGAATACCTGCTTCTAACCGCATCAGGAACTGTATGCAGTCTTGATATATTTAGCCAATATTAGTGACAGAAACCACTTATTAAGTTATACAAAACAATACATCTCACAGAATTCTGTCCAATCCACTTTTTAACGTCCCAAGTGAAAAAGCTTCCCTTGGAAGGTAGCCTAATAGAAACAATTGGGAGGAAATATACCTGGGTATTTTGCCTGCATTTATCTAATTTTTTAAATATTTTATTTTTTTTTCATTTTTTCAGCAGCCTTAGCTCAGTCACACCAGGATTTGTATCAGCCAATTCTTTTTCACCCCTGGCAATTTCAGGACATTTTTAATGTGTTATGTTCTTCCTTTAAACATTGCAACCTAAGTCTCCACGTTTAGCTTACTAAATTTCCACCTCCGCCACCCAGTGTCAACAATTTCTTGTTTCCTAATTACTTTGGCTCTTTCCAGACTATAATTCTGATAATGAGATACCCAGGAAAGAATGCAGGACTGTGGACGGGATCATGCCACAGTCCTAGTGAAAAGGAGTACTATTTTTATACTCTGTGGTGAGGCGCTTCATTCCAAAATGGATGGCACTTTTTGGCTATCACGTCACATCACATCATAGTTCAGTTTCACATTCAGTGTGCTTCCTCATCACACATAAAATCCATTCAGTTTCTGTCTTCCATATGGCATTGGTATCTCAGATTATGCTTGTGTTAATTCACACCAGCTCAACATGTAACTGACTTCGCTGTTTTCTACCCTAATCTCTCTGGAATGCCTTTTATTGCTCTTCTGTCCTTGTCATTAATCCTCTCGATGAATCTATTCCGTCTTCCAAATTATTAATGTAAAGGTTAGATAGAAGACTGAACCTAAAGCCCACCAATATTCCATAAGATATTTCCCCATATCAGGAAAAACTGACATCAGTTAACTGCCACATACATAATTTTCACACAGCTCATAATTCAAATGATAACGGTCCTGGCTGAAAATGTTTTCTATGCTGTTTTTGTATAGGAAACCAAAATTTGCATGCATTTCATCTCCTTTTCTTTTTTCTTTTCTTTGGACTATTTCCATAGCACCACAATAGTTCTCTGTGATTACTCTGCATGTGTGACCTCGAGCAACCTACCACTGCTGTTTCCAGATTAGGATACAGGCAGGCACATGTCTTGCAGGAGGGCAGCAGGCTCTGGATTTGTCTCTCAGCTGGTAGCTGCTGCCTCCCAGGTGAGAATTGTTCCAACCAAGAGGTTTTTGTTTCTTCCAGAGAAGTATTTTGTGCAGGGAGGCAAAGTCTCAGTTGCGCAGCTGTGCTTTTGGTGGCCATACGCTAGCTGAGCCTGCTGGGTGGTTGTGTGATGGCTTCTGCACGTCTGCTCCAGGTTTTAAGCTCACCTGCCTCATTTTAAACTGGGGCAGCATTGATGCTCAGGCAGCCAACAGTGATCTCATCTGGGGGAAGTGGAAATAACAGCAGCATGTTTTAGAACCCTGTTCACACTGAAAAAAATCAATATACAATTCAGCTCATTTTCACAGGATAGAGAGATTTTGAGTGTGGGGGTCCAAGAGCACTCAGGATCCCAGGAAAGAGACATTATGCTCAGGATTTAGGGCTGCACTTGGTGCTCATATATATAAATATCGGCACATGGAGTGCTTGTACCCTAATATTTGGAATTTATAAACTTCAGCAACCTCCCTCTACTCCCAGTATCAGTACTAAAAGAAATATCCTGCTGTATAAATATTTAATCCCATTTGATTACAGTACTGCATGAATGCTATATTGTAATCTAATCATGAATGTGTACAGGAGGCTGTTAGGATGCCAGTATCTTTCCCATAAGTATCTTCCCCATAAGTATACTTTCTCTATAGTATGTCTCATCTTAATATACTTTATAAACCCTTGTACTGCCTTTGAAATTCCCTGACTTGTATAAACTTATTGTATTTGTTTTCACATCTCCTTTTTGTGTTCTTTTGAGTATTATGGACTCTGTCTCTCAAAAGCTAAGCTAGCAGCTTTAAGTTCTTTATTTCCTCCTGTGTGGTGGTCTGCACTGGAAGTACATTGACATTGTTTCTTTTTATATATTTGTTTGCTCTAATAACTTTATGCAAAAAATGTGCTGTCACAGCAGTCTTCCCATCTGGCACTGTGTTTTGACATATGACATTATTCTCTATGTCTTCTCACCTCTCTACTTGAGGGGACACATTCAATTTTATTTCACTTACAAGAATCATTCCAGCCTGTTTCAGCTGTGCCCACCAGTTCAGAATTAATAAATACCTTCAGTTTGTCCTGTTTGTTTTTTACAGATATTTATAAACAATTCACTTCATTGATACTTTACATATTTCAATGTAATTCCACCTTCCTTCACACTTTCTTCTGTGAGAGTCTTACAGTGGTTGCAGTATGACTCCTTGCAAATCTCAGCTCTGATTTTAGGACTACCATCCCACTTTCTTCCTACAATCAAACCAAGAAAAGCAAAACAAACCAAGTAAAAGATCATTCTTAGAATCCCCAAATTTGAACCAGTTTCTTTTATTATTATTATTTGCTTAAATTGAAGCCCAAATAAAGCAAGCAGTCTCTTAATCATCCATAAATTTGTTGTCAACCTTTTATAGCCTTCAGGACTGTCGTCTCCATCTTCTTGCCCACTCCTAATACAGAAAGTTTGCCATCATTAGTTTTGGTTTATTTTCAGTTCTTTTCTAAAACTCATGAATTTGTTCTGGCTATAGTAAACAAAGCACAGTCATGTGTGTCTGAGTTGCTCTGGAAATTCCTTGGCATTATTTAGGAAACCTCTGTTTTTTATTGCAACATTAGCTGGGTATCTGGAGGTGAATGGTGCTACCCTTTCCTGTCCAAACCCTGAGTAATTTTTTATTTTCTGAAAAGTCATCAAAAGGGTTGGATGTCTCTTTTCTCTTTCCGTATTTGTCTTTAAATTATTTGGGGTGCTTCTATTGTCTCACAAGATTATCTTAATGACAAAATACCCATTGATGTTACCAAGTTTAAAATGTTCTATATCTTAGTTTCCTTTTTTTGGATTTATCATCTTTTATTACTTGACTCACTACCTCAATGCTTTTGGATCATCATCATGCCATTGCCTGGTTTGGCTTCCTCTGCTTTTCCCACCTTCTTCAACAGTCTTGTAAGTCTCTGAACCACTCTCTCTCAAAAGAAACCAAACAACAGGTACAGGTGGGATTGACATTCACGCCATTTAACTTTATTTCATGAAAAAGTTAAATGTTTAGCCTAACTGAACTGTCTTAATGTCCTCTGTTGTTAACTTGGAGAGAATGCACTTCAACCTGTGATATAATCCATACAAGTTTCTAATCTAGGCGGAATAAATGAGCTTCTGAGGAGATCTGCTCCAGACATCTACAGCTCTTTCTATTACACTTGACAGAGAATGGATGTTGCCTCCCATACAGATAGCTGAATTGAGAAGAGGCAACCTTCATTCTTTCATTTCCCCTAAAATCTGATATTCAGCAAAACTTGCCATATATAGCAAGAAATAAATATATTCTTTCATGCGCTGAAAATCTACTATCTGTTATTTGAGAAAGGTCTTAAGAAAAGGTAGACATTTGTGGTGTTATGCGCCAGATGAACATCAGCATTCATTAATTCGCCTTTGGAGTTCTCATTCTTTTCCTCACTTCCAGCCTTCCCTGCCTGTCTCCTGGAAGCAGGGCATCTGGCAACAGTGGAAATATTAAATCCAGAAAAAGTCAGAAAGCAACACTCTGGGTGAACCAATATAGGGAAAAAATGTTCCAGCATCTTGGAATAAAGACATCCTAAAGCGCTGATCCTCTAATTCATATATATATGTGTGGGTACCACTATAAAATTTTTAAAAAATGAAAATAGTAATTCAGATGTCCATAGGTGCTTTTCATGGTGCACATCTTTCATCAATTAGGAGTTACAGCCTATATAACTAGATTAGTCTGAGTATCCTTTTATAGTGAATGGAAAAAATCCATTCAAAACAGAGTTCACTGCAGATGCCACACATGCATCACCTCCCAGTGATGCCCACTCCACCAAACATGAAAAAATACTTTTCAATACTCAAATTTAAAGGGAATAAACACCATGCTATTAAAAAAAAAAAAAAATTTGATATCTGAGCAGGGAAGGTAGTTTTGTGCCTCATATTTGTTTCAGATACACACACTTTTCAAGGCTGTGAAAAAGCCCCTTAAACCAGAAGAAATATAAGATTTCTTGTATCTTTCCAATACTGTTTGTTGCCCTGGCAATCCTCCTTCAGAGTGCTTTTGTTGCAGGACTGTTCCAGCAGTACTTCCACCAAACCTCTGTTCCTGACTAGGAGCACACACTGAAGCTTTGGGCCTTGCAGAACTGGAGAGAATAGACACACTGCAGTTGGTGCTCCAAATGAGGAAACCAAAACGTTAAACAGTTGTTAGAAAGAGAAGTAAGCCTGTCACAAAGCTCATGAATATTTCAACAGTACCACTCCACCTAAATGGATCTTTCATTTCAGTCCAGGTGAGCTGCCAGCAACCACAAACCACATGAAGGGAGGAATTCACAGTGATCAGGTGTCAGGCAAGGACAGCCATAGGGAAAGAAAGTTCTCACTTGTCATGATCATAAGCCTTACTGAGGTTAGAGGCAGAACAGCACCAATCCCTGACACAAATTCTTCTCTTTCTCTTTTCTGAAGGATCTCCTCTGGATCCGCAGCTGCTTCAAACACTGTGCTGCTGGTAGAGAAATGCAGGTGCTTAAGAACGGTCTGGGCAATAATACATATGTTTAGTTGGGTCTCATGGAAGATCTATGTAAACTGCTTGGAACACAGAACCAAGTCTTGAGCAAACATTTCGCTGATGCAGCTAAGCGACATCTAGAGATTCAGTACATTGGACTGAGAAATATCCTTACCTCAGCAGCATTTATTTATAACTTAGGCATAATGTATGATGCAGCTTCTGAGCTGTGTGACTTATCCAAACATCTAAAAGAAAGACATAACATTGCCAGAAGCTTATTCTGGGGTGTCAAAGCAGATTCAGGTTTTTTTGCATCAATGGCTGACAATTCTGGCTCTTCTGCTGAAGAGGCTGTCAGTGCTTTTCAGAATATGTTCTTAGAAAAAAAAAAATCTCTGCACTAGGGGAAATGTCTTAAAAGCAGTTAATAGAGAATTTTCAGGGAGTTTTGAATAACATACATTGTGAAACACTGTTCACAAGAGCATTGAAAATTAGTACTGCTCTGTACAGTGTTTCTTGCAGAAAATCACACAGTGTGATTACATACCTCTTGATAGGATGTGTCAGCTCTGGTGTTACAGCCAAATTCTAACCCAGATAATTACCTTCTGCTTATCTAAATTTCCCACACAATTTTAACTGAATAAGATCTATTGTTTTGCTTTACACCCTAAACCACTGAGAAGTGCAGTGTTAGTGTACTTCCAACCATAGGTGACCACATTTTGGTTATTACTTTTGTGAGAATTTTCACTTTCAGAAAATATTGGACAAATTATCACAGTAGAGAAACTTGATGTAGAATTTTTTTATAACATCAGAAATGAGAGAACTTCTAGTTAAAGGAAGTTGTTATCAGGTAGAAAGCCTAAAAGACTTGAAGTGTCTCAAGGAAATTGAATTATATATATGCACACACATGTAATTCATATATCAAAAGTGAACTTTAAAAAAGTCTTATCTGAAGCAGACAAGAAAGTAGTAAAGAAACGTCTGCAATTTTGCACTCCTTCAAAATTTACAGTTTGTTTGCAAAATTTGCAGTGTCTTTCAGAGCCTCTTGCTGCCATAAAATTGGCTCAGTCTGAGAAGAACAGACAAAACAGGTAAGACCTGCGCTTTACCAGCAGACACGTCAATTAAATCTTGAATGATGCTGGGCTTAATCTAGAACTTTCTAAACTCAGTAGACATTTATGTTTATTACATGAATACCAAAGCTACTGATAATTGTTTGTTGTCCTTCACCTGTTTTTTAGAGAAAATATATTTCACAGAAGCTTAACTTGTAGTGACTTGCAAGTATACATTAGCACAAATTCTTTAAATAAATGAGAAATTTGATTTCTGAATGCAAACAAACTTCTTTGTGGTCACATCATGTACTCTGGATTAGGTCTTTTTCTTTCAGTCAGTGTGGTCTTCTGACATCTGGCAACAAATTCCCATTTATACATACCATTGTTTCATCCCCTACCTTACAAATTCAGAGTCAGTTTTTCTGTTCCAGTTCAGAAAAGCCAGAAGCTGTCAGACAAAAAAGGCGTAGGGAAAAAAAAAAAAGCCATCAACCATGTAAATAAAAATCCTTATGGAAATGGACAGACTTTAGAATGCAGGAATAGCCTTTGTTTTGGTATCTCAGTGCTTCACTTCAGTTTTAGCCATTGCTTTCACATGGTTTTGATCTATTGCATGTTACATTACTCTTATCCATGTTAATGCATAAAAATACCCAACACCCCAAGTTTTCCTTTCAAGAAAAGTAGTCTCAGACCTAGCCACCAGAAATTTTTTGAAACTGAAGTCACGTTTTAACTTGTAGATAATATTATAAAACATCTGCCTTATTATATTTAATCCAATAAAAACAAACCTCAGAATTATGAGCTTAACCTGTAAAACAACTGCTTCAAAGTTCCAAATACATAAACTTTCATCCTCACGTAAGTTGTAGATACCATTGTTCTGGGACAGAATTTGTGTTATGTGGACTTCATTTAGCCTAACTACATCACCCAAATCAAATTAAGTAACGTCTCCAAAGACAAATTTAAAACTCAACAGATATTCCTCACTTGACTTTGTTACACAGGTGAGTTTGTTAATAATTAAATGCTGACAGGAACATCCAATTTAAATGCAAAGGACCAGAGTGCAAGTAGGTGTTGAATAAGTGAAAAGAGACAAACAAAAGAAAAAAATAATTTAGAAACATTTAAAGATACTTATTTAGGAACAAATGAGCTAATTTATGAAGACCATTGACCTTTGACTCTCGCATAAATTAATAAATCTATAATTTTGTTTTGTGATATTGTGTCACAGCACAAACTCTCCTATTTCTTCCCAGAAAAGCCAACGGTAAGTGGTAGGTTTGGTTTCCTGGATGCAGCTTCCTGAAAGAACATGTCAATGCAGCCATGGGAGAAAAGTTCTTATCCATTTGTGGCTTATTCTTAAAGGCTTATGCAGAGAAGATAAAGCCTAATGATTTTCCAAAATGTATGCCTGCTGAGATTGTTTGCAGTTTGGATCTGGATCTATTCAGCTTTTCCACTACAGAAGCTCTTTTGAGCATTCTCTGCCTCATATTCTTGATAATAGAGTGATTTTCCTCAAATCCTTCAGAAATAACAAAAGTAACCCTGCTCGCTAGTCCCCACGCTCCGAACTGGTCAGTGGTTAGGTTCCAGACCCTGACTTTTCCTTCACCCACCTGACTGTGTGTAAAGAGACAATTATACTGCTACTAGGCTAAGTCAGGCAAACAATTTTATCAACATTCAGTTCACCAGCTATCACATATTTCTTTATCTTACTGGGAACATTATAAGGATAAATTAATTTAAAATTTGTGAGATGCTGAGAATATAGAGTGATGATTAAAAAAAAAACCCAAACCAGTTAAATAAAGAAGCTGAGTGTATGAACCACTGCTGGGCAGTGTTTCTTACACCACTCAACTACCACCCCGGGCCAGAAAATAAAACTGGACAACAGGTAAAGAATTATTTGTGCCATATACTCTTTGCAGAGACTTACAGTAAAGTTCTTCGACTCCAGAGAGTGTTTTCATTCCTGCAGTCTCCATGAGGACAAAGCGTCTTGCACAATTCTTAGTTAAAGTTTCCTAACCAAAGGAAGCTACTTACAATCTCAGAATGATGGGTGGATTGCGATTTATTAGTTATGGGTTTCAGCATCACCTACATAAAACGCTGTTTGTTGGTTATAGTTGCTTTTCTATTAAGTGGAAAATTATACTCTCCCCGAAAGACTAAGTTACTGGCATTATTTGAACATGGTACTGACTGCGATATGCCAATTTACTTGTCATCGTATTCAACATGCCAGTATTAACATTTTCCTAACTGACTGAAATCTTTTGCATAAACCAATTTTTAATAACACCTCCCTAGGCCTAAGAACATATATTTGCTACATGATAGAATGAAAAGTAAGAAAGAAAATCCACATTTATTCAGTATCATATTTATAATTTACGCTGGGTAAACTGGAAATGCTTTCAAGAATCAACTAACATGAGAAGCATATTTGATAAACACAAATCCTTTTTATAATTTATATTCTGTTTTCCAGGTTTCTACAACATGTTGCAACTTATATCAGACTACATTATTATTTAAATATAACCTTTTTTTTAAACTAATTACAAAAACCTGTGTCAAGTGAGATACTCTAAAAAGACAAGAAGACATTAAAATACATAACTGAAAATGTTCAGAATTTTACCTGTAAGCATAGAGAATTGAAAGTAGGTATATCTTATTTCTGGGTTACAACAGTGGAAAACACTCATTTATTAAGTTTTCTAATCTGTCAGTCATACACTTAGTGCATCAGCTCCAGCAAGTAGTTACAGTCCTAACTAACTTCCAACTTCTTTCAGTTTAAGAGCAACAGAAATTTAGGGCCTTTTTTTGTTGGCTTTTTCTTTTTGGTTTTTTTTTTTTTCCTTATATGGAGCATTACACAACAGTTTTTAAAACTGCTGGAAAACGTATAAGCAAGGGAAGAACAAAAGTACTTGCAAAAAGTGCATACGCTTGCATATTATCATTCTTGCAAGTGATTCATAATTCATGGAACCTGAAATACTGCCATCTGATTTTACCTGGGAAGGGAATGAAGTCGTTCTTGTGTTTGGCTATCTTTGGGAGCAGCAGTAACACGCTCAGGGCTTTACTTCAGGTTAGTGGAACACTTTGAATCAGCCACTGTCAAAACCACTTGATTGGCTGCTCAGTGAAACCTCACGAGCAGCAGTGTGCAGCCAGCCAATCACCATGCAAAACATTAACAAGGTCATAGTAGTGTAACACACTCCTATAACTCAGAGATTACAAAAGACATTAAAATTCTGATGCCCCATTCATAAGGAAAAGATTGTAATGAGAAAAGAGAATGGCACAACATTAATTCATTGTGTGACAAAGAATATAATGAGAATGGGAAATAGTACAAGCATAACTCATTCTTGTCACAGCTTTAAGATTGTAATGTCATGGTTCATATCACATACTTAGGAAGAAAGGTATGGTAGAAGAAGAGCTGTGATATTAAACATGGTTAATCTGAATGCAGTACACATTATTATACATGCAATATAATAAAAAAATGAAACACTACTCAGAAATGGTTTGCTAAAAGTGTTATAATTTCTCCATATATTTTTGTTAGCATTTTATTAATACTGTTAATATGAAGGGTTGCAGTATGTGTGTGTGTGTGTTTGTGTACTTATTAATGGAGTTGTCCCCAAAATCTCTTTACTCATATATATCTTTAGAAATCAACTACAATTAAAAATAAAAATATTGAGGACAGTATCTGTGTCTGTCATAGCATGCATTATGAATCTGTCAAGACAGAGGCAGTCATGCTTAGTCATTTTGTTTGACAGTGAAATGAAGTCTCAAAACAAGTGCTGTATTTACCTACTGAAATTATTGAATGATTTTTGTTATTGTTCATCAACCAGTCAGTCAGTGATATTTAATATCCTATCCATTGCAGCAGACTTCATTGAAGCATTTAACTGATAAGACATTAAAAATCTTTGGCCATCCATTTGAGAGTTTACCAAAGACCACAGCAACTTGTTTCATTCATTAGGCTCTATGCAAGATCACCAAATCAATACATTTTATTTTTTTAAAAGGTTTTAAAAATAAACTTTAAACATTTTTAAAAGTAAATAATTAAATTTTTGATAACTTCTGTTAAATAAAAAAGGAAATGTTCTCAGACTTCTAGTACATGAAAATTTAATGACAAGAAGCATTTTCAATATAGCAATGACACTAATAAATGTTACCTGCTTACTTGCCTTGAAACTTTGTCCTCTGCTTCTATGTTTTGCCTCTGAATGTGCACATCCTACACCAGTAGGCAGGACTTCAGCACTACATTTTAAAAGTTTGTTTGCTCCAAATTCAGCTCCAAATGTTTATAGGGTGAAAACTTACAAAGCTTCCATTATTCAGTGGAGGGAAAGGAGAATATCCTGTCACTATGTGTCCAAGGTTCAGCTATAGCAGTCATTTTTCTCCTTCTCAGTAGCTGGTGCAGTGTTGTTTTTGACTTTCAGCCTGGGAACAGCTCTGACAACACCAATGTTTTTAGTTGTTGCCCAGTAATGTTTACTCCAAACAAGGACTTTCTGAGTCTTATGCTCTGCCAGGGAGGAGGAGAAGCTGGGAGGAAGCAGAGACAGGACACCTGATCCAAACTAGCCAAAGGGGTATTCCATACCACAGCACGTCATGCCCAGGATGTAAACTGAGGGGAGTCACCTGGAAGGCCCAGATTGCTGCTTAGGTCGGGCTGGGTATCTGTCAGCGGGTGGTGAGCGGTTGTATTCTCTTCCCTTGTTATTCCCGTTATCATTATTATTATTGGTGGTAGCAGTAGTGGTTTTGTGTTATACCTTAGTTATTGGACTGTTCATATCTCAAACCGTGGGAGTTACATGCCTTCGATTCTCCTCTCTATCCCTCCGGGAGCAGGGGGAGGAAGAAAAGGGGGATTAAGCAAGCAGCTGCATGGTTCTGAGTTGCAGGCTAGGCTTAAACCACAACACCACTGTAGGTTTTGCAATGCACAGGTCAAAATAAAAAAAAAAAAAGAAACCCCTTAAAATAAATTTCTTGATCAACCTTGTAAAGGGTTTCTCAGAAAAGAAGTAGCCCATAGGTTGTAGAGTAGATAATTCACATTAGACACAGTATCCCTGGGTAATCAAGGCCATCTGAAGGATCTTGGGACCAGATGAAACAAATAGTCTTAAACTATACCTTCTTTAGAAAATCAGAACCTTTATCCAAGAGTACGGTTCATGAAGTCTGACAAGACTTTACTAATCTAAGATCTTTTAAGCTCTCAAAGTCCAGGCCAGTGCACAACTATGTTGCTTTTGCTTTGGTTCTCTTTACTTCCATGAAAGATGTAACTCCTTGCACACTTGCAGAGACTGTTTCACCATTTATTTATACACATAGATAAGGTCCCTCCCTGAGCCTTCTCTTCTCCAGGCCGAACTGTACCAGCCCTCTCAGCCTTTCCTCATAGGAGAGATGCTCTAATCCCTTCATCATCTCTGTGGCCCTTTCCCAGACTCTCTTCAGTGGTTCCACACCTCTAAACACAGTACTCCAGGTGTAGCCTTATCAGTGCTTAGTAGAGGTTACCAATGCCAAGTAGAGGAAGTATAAAAAATAATTTGCTTTTGACTTAAAAAAAAGAATTCCAAAATTTTTTCTTAAATTGGAAGAAAATCTACCATGTTTCAGCTAAAAAAATAAGGCTGAAATAGATCAACATCTGAATATGACCCCTTACAATATTTCTGGCAAACTTGGGAAGATTTACTGTGATAAAATTAAAACATAATTTCTTTTTCTGTCTACTAAAATGAAAGCTGAGATATTAACAAAATTGTGTATTTGTAGCACATGGATTAGACTTACATTATTCATCTGTCCAGAAGACAAATGTTTCTCGAGAATCATAGTTCTATTTTCAGTAAATTGGTTAAAAAGTAAAAGAAATGTTTTTGTGTGGTTACTCCTTTATTTAATCTAGGTGGATTCATTTGAGTCTATATTTATATAAAGAAGTACATTCCAAAAACTGGAAAATATGTTTTTATAGTGTTAGTTGCATTTTAGTATCCACATTACATCCAGGTGCATTGTCAAAATATGAGATAGGTATAAAGACCATGAGTAGAGTTAAAAATGTGGTTGTGTGAGGGATGCTATGACAGTTCTGTATGCATAATACATGCTTCCCAGGAGGCAATTCTGCATCTGTTACATATATTTATGTATTTTTACTTGTACTTTTGGAGATATTTAAGATTTATGGTGATAGATTCTTTCCCCTTAAAGACAATAAAATGAAAACATGCAACAAGGGTACGATCTTGTTAGTGAGGGAAGTGAGCTGGGTGTGAAAGTTGTGCACATGGTAGGCTCCATGAAGGTTAAAATTTTTCTGTTCTCAACACTTAGTAGCCTTTCTGCAGTGGCTTTCAAAATACTTTCAAAACAAGCCTCTAATAGATTTGATCTATGTGCAGTTAAAGTATGTTTCTGTTCATTATAATGACTGAAAGAGGGTAAGAAAACAATTGCTAGATGTTAAAGACTAACACAGAAATGATGAAGACATTTTGTGAGTGAAAAGAAAAATCCTGAAGTCTCAGGGAACGAAGAAAGTGATGATAAATGAAGACAACACCACAAGGGTAAAGAGACAGAAAAGATAAAATGGCTAAAGAGACAGACAGTTTTATACAACTAACTGCTTGAAGAAACAACACACTGTGTTGTACTGTAATGACATCTCCCGACCATTGAATTTTCTATGAAGAGATAGATGCGCCTTCTACTAGCTTCCATTACACAGCAGGTATTTTTCAGCCTCAGTTGTACAGGGGATTTGAAAAAATACCTACTTCAGAAAATTCTCAGATACACTTGGAGGGCAAAACATATTATTTCTGCCAGTTTAATTTTGACTCTTTGAAACAGTGCCTTCTGAAGAGTGTTCTTAGGGCTTTACAAGACATCTACAGAAAGAGACAAACAGGAAGGTGTGCCTCAAGGCACAAACCAAAAAGAAGCTCCAACTTTCAGATGCATGCAATCCTACAATAGTCACATGTTTTTCTGAAGTTTCTTTGAAGACATATCAGTCACTATTTTAGACAGATATTATGTTAGATGAACTGCTTATCGTAGCTGGTATGTCAATTATAATTTTTATTTTTTTTAAAAAAAGAATGAAGCAAAACTTAAAGTGAAACTATAATTTTGATGGGAAATATATTCTTCTTTGATCCTTACTATTTCACAGAAATTTTCATTTACCTAAAAAGAAGAAGAAACAGAAATTCACTAAGGAATTTAAGATAGTAAAAAAGTTATTGCTACTAACTAGATGATAAAAGTATATTTTCATATACTATCAGTAAAAAACCTCTAACAACTAATATTCCCCTCAGTTCGAAGGAAGAAGTCAAAGTTACTAAATTTTACTCTGTTGACTATATATAGTTTGTAAGAGATCTATATTAAAATATAGCATCTCTTATCAGTAATGTTATGCCACATTGAAAAATTACATTTATGCATCATGTATGAATGTACTTATTGAGCTCAAGAAGCTCGAGAAATGGGCCTGTGTGAGCCTCATGAGGTTCAATAAGACCAAGTGCAAGGTCCTGCATGTCAAAAGAAGCGTAACTGGCAGGTGGAGTGAGGTAATTCTGTCCCTCTACTCCACTTTGGTGAGACCCCCCCACCTGGAGCGCTGCATTTAGCTCTGGGGTTCTCAGCACAGGAAAGATATGGACCTGCTGGAGCAGATTCAGAGGACCAAAAATGATCACAAGGCTGAAGCACCCCTCCTATGGGGAAAGGCTGAGAGAACTGGGGCTCTTCAGCCTGGAGAAAAGAAGGCTCTAGGGAAACCTTGTTGCAGCCTTTCAGTACTTAAAGATGGCCTGTAAGAAAGATGAGGACAAACAATTTAGTAGGGCCTATTGTGACAGATGAAAGGGTAATGCTTTTAAACTGAAAGAGGGCAGATTTAGAGTAAATACAAGGAAAGACTTTTTTACAATTAGGGTAATGAAACACTAGAATGTATTGCCCAGAGAGGTGGTAGATGTCCTCTCCTTGAAAATTGCCAAGGTTAGTCTGGACAAGGCTCTAAGCACTTGATCTAGTTGAAGATGTCCCTGCTCACTGCAGGGGGGAATTGAACTAGATGACCTTTAAAGGTTCCTTCCAACCCAGATCATTCAATGATTCTATGATTCTATGATGATCAGGCTAAATTTCCTCTACTGAGCTACCCTTAGTTTCTTAGATACTTCCAGAAATTATGCAAACATAACTTTTATAACAAATCATAGAATCATAGAATAGTTAGGGTTGGAAAGGACCTTAAGATCATCTAGTTCCAACACCTCCCACTAAACCATGTCACCCAACACTATGTCCAACCTGGCCTTGAACACCATCAGGGATGGAGCATTCACAACTTCCTTGGGCAACCCATTCCAGTGCCTCACCACCCTTACAGTAAAGAACTTCTTCCTTATATCTAAACTGAACTTCCCCTGTTTAAGTTTGAACCCATTACCCCTTGCCCTGTCACTACAGACCCTAATGAAGAGTCCATCCCCAGCATCCCTATAAGCCCCCTTCAGATACTGGAAGGCTGCTATGAGTTCACCACGCAGCCTTCTCTTCTCCAGGATGAACAAACCCAACTTTCTCAGCCTGTCTTCATATGCGAGGTGCTCCAGTCCCCTCGTCATACTCGTGGCCCTCCTCTGGACTTGTTCCAACAGTTCCGTGTCCTTTTTTTGTTGAGGACACCAGAACTGTACACAATACTCCAAGTGAGGTCTCACAAGAGCAGAGTAGAGGGGCAGGATCTCCTTCCACCTGCTGGTCACAATCCTTTTGATGCAGCCCAGGATACAGTTGGCTTTCTGGGCTGTGAGCGCATACTGCCGGCTCATGTTCATTTTCTCATCAACCAACACCCCCAATTCCTTCTCCTCAGGGCTGCTCTGAATCTCTTCTCTGCCCAACCTGCAGCTATGCCTGGGATTGTTCTGACCCAGGTGTAGGACTCTTGCACTTGGCATGGTTAAACTTCATAAGGTTGGCAACAGCCCACCTCACAAGCATGTCAAGGTCCCTCCGGATGGCATTCCTTCCCTCCAGCGTATCAACCGACCCACACAGCTTGGTGTCACTGGCAAACTTGTTGAGGGCACACTCAATCCCCCTGTCCATGTCACCGACAAAGATGTTGAACAAGACCGGTCCCAGCACCGATCCCTGAGGGACACCACTCATTACTGGTCTCCAGCTG
>WYDI02000446.1:0-31452 GCA_009867235.2 Psittacus erithacus
GAAAGTCCTTGGTCAGTCTAAACATTCTAAGCAGTAGCTACAAACATCAGTGTTATCACTGCTGTTCCCAGACCAAAAGTCAGAAACACAGCACTGCACTAGCTACTAAGAAGGAGAAAAATGACTACTACTGCTGAACCCAGAACAAGGTGATAAAATAGTGGAACAGGTTGAACAGAAAGGTGGTGGATGCACCATCCCTGGAGACATTCAAGGCCAGGCTGGATGTCATTCTGGGCAACTTGACCTAGTTGAATATGTCCTTGCTTGTTGCAGCGGGGTTAAACTAGATGGTCTTCGAAGATCCCTTCCAATTCAAGATATTCTATGATCCTATATGGCAACTCTTCAGGCATCTCATGTCCCCACTGCAGTACAGAAAGGAGCAAGTTTTGATGTTGAACCCCTGTGATGCAGACACAGCAACTCATGCAGATAATTTCATTTTGCAAGCATGGATTCAAGTTAACCCATAGAGCCTGTTACACGGTATACATGTAGCATATGAAAGATCTGAATGGGTGATAAACTTCATATAGCTCAGGACATCAGTATGACCACTCCTGCCTTATGCAATAAACTGGACTAGTCATAAAAATGTTTTAAAGTAGATGTCAAATTAACTTTTATTAAAAGGAAAGTAAATTTTGAAGACATACATAAAAAACCCCACAACACAACCTATTTCTTAACATTTTCTTGGGAGGGAGAGGGTGATTGTTTTGGGATTTTTTTAAAACAACTGAGGTTTTTTTAAATTTTTGAATAACTAATATTTTAGATATCACTTTCTGAGCAGCAGTAGCTTTCTTTTTCTAACTTTTAACCTTGTCAAGAAAAAGAAAAAATCCTAAGCATTCAATGTGATTCAGTCCGTCTGTGTATCTAAATTATTACACGCATGGAAACAGAAGTATCCAATTTTTTTTGTTCCTGAGCACACATACCTAATTAACTAACAGGGTATATTTGAGTTCCGTTGGGAAATTTCAATAGGAAAAAAAAAAAGGACAACTCTTCAATGCCTGCAGAAACTAAATTGGAAGCATTCTGAGGCTGAATATTTGAATTGTTTCCAAGCCTTTCTCTTGGCATAGAACTTTTTCAATTTGAATTCTGCTTATATCCAACACAATGCTTCTGGATACAGCTATATGTTCCTTTAAGCCATGATTAAGAGCATGTTTGTCCTTAAAATCATTGACTATTCAGAAAGTTAACATCTCATGACCTGCATTATTTTTCTCTTGACTCATGGCTTGAAACTCTTAGAGATCTTTTGATCAGGAGACAATCAGGCTCCTTGATGAGCTTGTAGGCAGGTGTATTCTGGCTTTGGCTAAGGTGGTTGATTTTCTTCATAGCAGCCCATATGGATTGGATTTGTGACTACAACAGTGCTGATTACACAGCAGTGTCTTGGCAGTTCATGAGCAGTGCTTGCACAGCATCAGACATTTACTTATGGGCTTCACCCCTCCCCAAACCTAGCCTCTGCAGCAAGTAGGCTGAGGGTCCACAAAAATCTAGGGGTGGACACTACCAAGGCTGCTGACCCAAACTGACCAAAGAGATATTTCGTATCAAATGACACTGTTCTTGGCAAGAAAAGCTTGGAGGAAAGAAAAAGGAATGGCAGACCTTCATGTTTATGGCGTTTGTAACCACTGTGCATGCCAAGGCCCTGCTTCCCTGGAAGCTAGGTACCTGCCTGCCATTGGAAAGAGTGAATAAATTCCTTATTTTACTTTCCTTACACACATTGCTTCTCTTCACTTGTTAAACTGTCTTTGTCTCAATCCATCCTGATGTTTCTCCTCTGATTCCCTCTCCTACCTTGCTGGGGAGTCAGTAAGCAAGCAGCTGTGGGGGTGCCTACCTGCTGGCTTGATCAATATACCACAGCAGATTAAATGAAGTAACAGCAAGCCATACAGAAAGTCAGAAATAAATACACATCTGAGAGTAGTTTCATAAACCGCAACTGAGCTTTAGTGAAACATCTGAATCTCTTTTAGGGCAAAGTTTAAACAACACAACACAGACCCCTGTGCTATGTATTACTAGGAAAGAAATGCTGGAGATGAGCACAATAATATTCAGCCACCAGTGGTTTAATCTCACCTGTCTGACTTTTCCTGTGAGAGGAAGGCAAGCACTCATGTAGCCAGGCACTGAGCAACCTACACTCCTTCAAGATGTTAGTTTTTCTCTTTTCTCTGAAACTCATTACTTTCTCTAAATGTAGACACAATGCTGCCAGGATGTTAGGCTTGCCAGACCAAAACCTGAGGTGAGGATAGTGAGGATCCAGTACTAACAATGGAGATATCCTTCCTGTTACCCTGGTAAACTCAGTGCTGGGGGGAGGGGGGAAGAAAAAGAAGTCTTCACAGGAGCAAAAAGACAAATAAAGAATTGGCATGTGTAATGCTTCAAAGTCAGCTATGCTGGAATGACTACTCTTACAATAAACACTTTCACTTTCTTGGGTGCATAAGAATAATCTCACTCTCCAAACTTAAATTATGAGGTTTCAATAAACCACAAACCACACACCATCATGTGCACAGTATTTTTCAGGCATACAATGTGAATCAGAACAATCCCTGTTCACTTGTCAATGCAGGACCTTAAATTCTGTTTCTCTGGTGTAGTACTTTTCCTTGGTTCAGTTAGGCATGCCCGTAGCTCTCATCCTTTCCATCGGTTTTCACATGGGAGCAAACCAACATTTAAGGCTAACTGTAAATTTTTTAAATATTGGCACAAAGTTTTAAATGTTTTAAATGTTAAAACAAAACTGTTGCAGGAAACCTAGGTGTTCAAGGGCAGAGTGACTGAGCCAAGGGAATTCTGTTTAAACTTAACAATTTAATTATCACTTTCCTTATTATTTTCCTCCCATGCAGATATGCACTAGAACCAAACTGTCAAACAGGACTGGAGGTAATCAATATCACATGTGAAAAATGTAGCCAGCAATATCATAGTTTCTTATGGTGTCTTATGGGTACAGATAGCAATAACAACATTGCACAAATGATGTGTCTGAAAATGTTCCTGCAATGACCCTTTGAGGAGCAATACAGAAATGTTACGTGAAACTTACAGGCTATTTCTTGCCCTTTTTTTTCTTCTCAAAATTTCTGAGAAGTCCTGCTCTATCTTTAATGCATTCAATTTTTGCTGTGGCTGTTTGTAACAGTAGTATTTGACTAAAAGCAACTGCAGAATTAATGAGGAGTAACAGCTTGGTGCTGACTCTTAATTTAATATTCGCCATGCACAGAAATATTTACTGTCATTGAGGGAAGAACCAAGCTGCTGAGACAAGCTAAATGAGACTTAAACCCCACTAAAAACACAGGCTACAGATGATGCAAAAAATTTTTGTGTGGAGGTGTATTAGATCATCATGCTCACATCAGCAAAGCCTAACAGCTCACATGACAAACTCATGCTGGACCCAAACTGCTGCAGCAGGCTGAAGAGGAGCTGCAGTACCATACAGAAGTTACTTCAGCATGATAATGCTGAAGGGATTCATCCATAAATTAGCAACGCAAAGTACTAGCATGTCCAAGATAAAAAGCCAGAATCATGTCCATGGCCACATCTAGCTATGTAGAGACAATGTTATGGAAGAATTGATCTCTTCCATCAGATCTGCGCCCAGCTGCTGCTTCTTAATGCTAACCCTGCAGAATAAGTGCAGCAGAAGATCAAAACTTATAGTCAAATGCACTGGGATTTCTTTTCTACTTTTCAAGAACAGCAGAGATCCAGCCACAAAATGGGCAGGGTGGAGTTGCACCATTTCAAGGAGTGCCACAAGACAAAAGGGCTGTGACTCAGAGTCACCATGGCAGTGTCTGAATCACTGTGCTTCAACTTAGGCTAGGCAAAGTCTTACTTCTGCACATCACATATATATATACACACTACAGTGCCAGATAGTCCTCAGCTGTCCAATACCCTTTTTTCAGAAATATCCCTAACTATGAAACACCTAAGAAGGGGAAATTTCTGTAAGTTACCATAGGATCTGGTTTTGTGCTTTATGGATTCTATGGTGGGTGACTGCAGAATAAAGCAGGCTGCAGACGGTAAGACTCAAGCTTCACCTCATTCAGTGCAACTTCCCAAAGGCTTCATGGACACCTCTGTTGTTCACTTGGGGTGTAAATGGAGCTCAAGGTTGTGGGCAAAGGAAATTTGGGGTTAGTGAAACACATGATCCTCACATGGAGGGGGAAAAAAATTAAATCTCTGCAGTTTCTCAGTTGAACTTTCCAGGATGGGAGAAGCTGACCAAATACCTCATAGTGTTTTATAATGAAAGTGAAATAACTATTGTTATTCTGTTCCACCACAGCTTCTTAGAGGTAGGATGCTGCACTTTAGGGCTTTTGTTCAGAAGTGAGTCTTTCTAAAGAAAGGTTCTATTCTCTCATCTTCTCTGTAAAAATATAAGTTGAGTCTGCTTGAAAATCAGTGATACTTTACATCAAAGGAGTTACCACAGCTGCCTCAAATCCAACTCCAGTGAGAAGCCTGGTGCTATGTTAACAAAAATGGAACTGGAGTCCATTTAAGGCTTTTCAGCTGTGTAAGCAAAACTGAATCTTTTTGCCTCAAAGGTGAGGACAAAATAACTTGTCGCAGCAGGGAGTCAACACAGCGCCTTCTCTCCCCTTTCTCCACCATCCTCATGTTCCCAGTCCACGTAGAGCTCTCAAAAGCCCAAGCCAGCTGGGGTAAGCAGGGCTCCTTGGCTGCCTTTCTTGGCTGGGGCTGGGGCTGGGGCTGGGGCAACAAAGTACTGCCTTCCGCAGTGGGGCTGCAGCTGCCACTGGTATTTGGGTACCTCTGGCCTAGCAGCAGGAGGAGGATGCAGGATGGGGCCATGAGTGCATCCTGCATCCCTGTCTAGCTGAGAGCTTGCCCTGAGGATCTGCCAGCTGGGCACTCACAGGTAGCAAAGGCTGCAAAGTCTATATTCATCTTAAGCTAGAGGGTGTTATATAGGAAGTCATTCCAGGCGTACTATTTGCAGTGTATTTAAAATGCCTAGTGCTGTCCTCTGCACCCAGGTTAGCCATATGAGACCTTTCCCCTAGGAAAACAGCTGTCTCATAGGACTTCTGTATTTTGGAAATCGTGCAAAACTTAAGCTTCATAATGAAAGTTCATTTGTGTGACCTTGACAATACAACACGTAATTCCTACGCGTCAGAAAAATAGACTTACTTCTTCTAGGAGACATTAGGCAAAAAGGAAAAGATTGCACTTTTAACATCACCAATATATTTTGGACTTTTAAGAAATTTAAACATTACAAATACATAAAAAATTACCTAGAAAACAATGTAATTTTCCTTTTTTCATGTTACAAAGTTAAACTTTGTGTGTTTGTGCTTGTATATGAATGCATATTTGTGAATACTTTTGCATATAAATGGTGTATATTGTGAAACCACACTTGTTAAATTTCTGGTTTAGTGAAAATACTGGTAAAAATCAATAAAAATGAAAGATCCTTAACTGCATTATAGTTTTGATTTTTTTTAATAATTTGGAGATTTTGTTTCAAAAGTTTCCGACTTGAGATACATTTTGCTGTGTATAAACATAAGAATGCAAGGACAATATATTTTTTTATTATGTTCTGCTTTCAAAAATATATTCTGTTTTCTAATTACATGAATATGAAAAAGGAAGAAGGAAATAACTACTAATTACATAAACCAACTTTTTCTTTAATTGAGAGTGGAGAAGAAATTCATTCATGGTGCTATAAAGTATATGTGAAGCAATTATACCATCAGGATTTCTTTCTGTGCCTAACTCGTGCTATGGAAATGGAGCAATTACGATATCATGATCTGTTGTTGTTAATTAGAAAATTAGTCTGCTGTTTGAGTAATTATAAAGAGTTTTTCTTTTATTGGCTCTTTCTGTAGTAAGAATTAGAAGCAATTATAAGTAACAGAAGGAAAAAATGGTTTATTTGTAACATAAAAAACACAACAATGTTGCTTTGCGATTATAAGAGCCTGAGTTACACACCGAATGAGATGCAGAAGATGCTATTTAGGTAATGGCTTCAAATTCATATTATATTCAATGACGTACAGAAAAATGGAAAAAAAATCACCTTATGCTTTAATTATAGAACAGCTTGATAGTTTCAATTACACATAAGTTTCAGTTACATAATCAGCACAAAACTAGAAAGATCTTTTGCTAATCATTTAGACCAAAGACTAATATCCCTATTAACAGCAGACAAGGCATTAATTCAGAATTGCCTCAAAAAAAATGCTGGTTCCTGAGCTTTCTGAAACAGGACAATGCAGCTCTAAATTACTTACATGGGGTGATTCAAAGGTTTGAAAGAAGGCAACAGATCTGGCACTGCAATCTGGGTGAGTTAGGAGGGATGTGGGAGCCAGGCAGAATCATAGAATAGAATCATAGAATCAGCTACGTTGGAAAAGATCTTTAAGACCATCAAGTCCAACCTTTATCCCAGGACCGCCAAGTCCACCATTAAACCACTGGACTAAAGGCCGTTTTTTTAACGCTTCCAAGGATGATGATTCTACCACTTCCCTGGGAAGCCTGTTCCAATGCCTGGCCACCCTTTTCGCTGAAGAAATTTTTCCTAATATCCAGTCTAAACCTCCCATGGTGTAGCTTGAGGATGTTTCCTTTTGTCCTATCACTTGTTGTTTGGGAGAAGAGACCAACCTGCTCCTCATTAACACCTTCTTTCAGGTACATTCATGGTCCTTTGTGGCTCCTTGCACATCTGGAGCTGGGCTCCAGGCTTCTAGTATTCACCCTCCAAGCAAGAAAGAGCCACAGGTATAAACCAGCTCCTGGGTTTTTAATGTGTCTTAGACAATGTTTCTAGATTATTAAACCAAATATAAGCCTAGAGGTGGTTTCTTTGTGATGGTTTCCTAAGTCTCCTGCTCCTTATGTCAACACAACCTCCTTCAAAATTTGTTCATAAGAAATTGTCAGGGTATAATATAGTAATCTAAGCTCTCCTTGCTTTAGCATCATTTGAAAATATTATCAAGACCAAGTCCCTATATATGGACAGATGCAGCACTACTAAATGTAGGAAAATTATTGCTTTGCTGCGTTGCTTCACTGCATTGCTTCTTTATAATCTTTGAGTAAAATAAGGAATCCTCTTAATTTAAGCTGAATACTTTTCACATTAGTAATTTTTCTTGTATGTTGGTGTTATTAATGAATATTTACAGATGTTCAACCAAGAATACATGGCCTGCTGGTTACACTTCTATTTTAAGATACAATCTTATAAACAATTCCAAATGGACATCTTACTTATAAATAGGACCATTTCAAATTGATATTTTATGGTGGTGAGAGCCATGGGCATTGCTTACATGTTTGCAATTTAAGTCCTCAAACTGAAATAATAATGTCATTAGCTGCAAGTGTATATTTTTTTGATTAAGGTTTTCTATATTTCTTCACCAAAACAAAATCTTAAACTCTTATACTTACCTAAGCAGAAATGTTTCTCATATAAAATAAGCCAATTCAGAGTAGTTTTTCCATAGCAAAATATGAAAACTTTATTAATGCTATGTTCAACAAACTTAGCTGTTTAAACAGCTGTGTTAAATAAGAATCGGTTCCAGCTTACTGCTACTTTGTTCTCACATTTCTTTATCTTTAAGAGAAAATGCATCCATCCTCATTGTATATCATTTAATTTGACATTTAAAAATATATTTTATTTCTGTATATTGAAACTGCTGTATGAAAGCACTGCATAGTGTCACACTTTTTGCTCCCATCTTGAAGTAGAATGCATTTACGTCGCTCACAGCCTGGCATTCAGAGCAGGTCTTCAAGAGTGAGCCAGAAGCTCAGCACAGGTGTGGAACACAACTAGCTTTAGCCTCTGTGCTTTGCCACTGCACTGTGGTTTGATCCTTAAAAGCACAAAGCCTCTTCTGATCTAAATTATTTTCTTGTTGAAAACCATAACATGGCAACTATAGTTCATTCCCCTGGTGTAGAAGTACTTGTCTGGCCTACTTCAGAGGCTTTTGTGAAAGGACAAGGTTATCTCTACTCTGAGGGATATATCTATAAACTCACTGAAAAAAGAGGAAACTCAGAAAAATTAGGAAACTCATTAAAATATGTTGGTTTGGCAGCCAAAAAAGAACTTCTGACTTCAGATCAACCTGACTGAATAGTTTTCAGCTGGAGAAAGTCTTGGATAGTATATGTGTGAAATGTGTCAAACCCCTCTAACATACTATGCCAGTGTTTAGAGCTCTCAGGAAAAGATGTAGCACCTGGAGACTCCTGTCCTCTGCTGGGGTAGTCAAAACCATCTGACCTCAAAGGAGGATATTTGAACACCAGGCAGCACTCCTGATTCACCTTAATGATGTTGCACCTCTCTTTTGTACTTAAACATTAAGTAGCACAGGAACCCCAACCTCTATGTTGTGCTCCAGGGAGCCTCCAGTCAAAAGGTGATTTTGACTTTCTGTCTCACTGGCTTGAGACCAAAAGGGTAGGTTTGTTATACTTGGAAGGAATTAGAGTACCCAGGACTCTGAATGAAGTTTCACATTTCAGTCAAAAGTTGGAAAGCCTAAGTCAGATGCCTACTATGAATCAGATAGAAAACAAACTTGATATCAAAAAAAAAAAAAAAAAAAGGCAAATCGTATATCCAAGTAGAAGAAAAAATTCACATTTTTAGTTGCCTGAGCCAGTTCAGCATGAAATGCTCAGTCCTTGCAGCTGATTTTTTTTCTTCTTCCTTTTGCTTTTTTCAGTAAAGATTTTCCAGCGCATTGAGCAGAATAGTGAGAGTAAGTCTCTCATCTAAGTAGTACAGATATTCCCATGCAGAAGAGAGGGCTGGCTTTTCAGCATTCTACATGAACAAGTGCATAAATAAAGCCCAGCCCTCACGTATCCCAAGTGATGATCTGACACTGCACTGATGTATATAAAGAACATTTACTTAGAAATATTTTTAAACATATGTTAGCTTTTCTTGCAAGTGCCAAAACTTTTGCTGCAGGATGAACAGAAATTTTATGAAAGGGAAATTGTTTTTGTTCAAGTGAGGAACAGTGGAAATATTAGTTCTACATTCATCTTCATCACAGAGTCATAACAGTTTGGGTTGGAAGGGACTTTTAAGGTCATCTAGTTCCAAACCGCTTCCCTGGGCAGGGACACCTTCCACTAGACCAGGTTTCTCAAGACCCTGTCCCATGTGGCCTTGAACACTTCCAGGGATAAAGCATTCACAGCTTCTCTGGGCAGCCTGCTCCGGTGTCTCACCACTCTCACAGTGAAGAATTTCTTCCTTATACCTCACCTAAATCTGCCCTCTATTAGTTTAAAGCCCTTATCCCTTGTCCCGTCACTGAATCTTAAACAACCTTGTCTCACACTTTTGACCTCAATTACACACCCTTAGATAGATCTCACCAAAAATCTTACATCTACATGAGGTTTGCATATTTTTTGGTTCCAGACAAAGTTATATGCATTTGGTTTCTTTTTTGTTTATTTGGGTTTTTGTGGGGTTTTTTTTTTTTGGTTTGGGGTTTTAGTTTTTTCATTTGTCTATTTAGGGTTTTCTTTTTTGTTGGTTTTTGTTTTGTTTGGGCTTTTTTGTGAAGACTGCTATTATTTCTGCCTTCTGGTTTTATAAAGGAGATGAACTGATGTGGCCTTCTTTTCATTACTGGTAAGCCAGGATTGCTATTGCACCCACTGTTTTAAGTGATTCTCATACCATATGGTACTGTATCAAGATATTAGGATTGTTCAGAACTATATGAATGTTTGTGGGTTTGGTCCAGATGCACTAGGGTTCTGTGTACAGACCTGTCAACATCTATTTGAGAGCTCTGTACCTTCTAAGAAAACAAAAAAAAGCCCCAAAAAAATCCCAACAACAACAACAACCAAAAAAAAGCCCCAACAATCACCTTCTCTCCCAGTTTAAAGCATAATTCCTCTTTCAAATGAAACTCTTTATTAAAAAACACCATGGGATCCAATGTTTACTTTCTCTCAGTGATTCCATGGCCCATATGTTCTGTTTATAAGCAAAAGGATTTTCTTTTCTTAACTGCCACCAATAGACTCAGTGTGTGCTCTGAGTTCTTTTCTTTTCTTGCATCATTAACAATAGAGGATCTCCAAACAAATTAGGTCACTGCTACATCTGAATAAACCCATGGTATTCAAATTAGGCCCTCAGTGAAAGCCACTCAATTTCATTGTTGTTAATGGTTTTGAACAGGTTTTCAAGATAAAATTTTGCATAAGCAAACAAACAGAAACAGCAAGCTAACTCTGACCAAGATCTCCACTGTTTCCTACTGCCCATTACCACGGTATTGAAGTTCAACCCAGAATCCTAAGGGCAGAATTCCAGCAATGCAAATCTGCATTGTCACTCCAAAACAAGACTAGAAGTAGTTTGTTATTCACTCTTTCTTTTTTCAATACCCTGTTTCTATTTCAGGGAAATAGTATTACCACTCAAAGCAATATAAACCTGGATAAGAACTTTGGGCTGAGAGCTCTTTATCTTCCAAAGAACTTCCCTGTCTGTGTCCTTGAAGCTTCCTAGAAAAGTGTTCTGATGTATTGGGATTGGGAAAAAAAAAGAAAGGAAAGCAAAGGGATTAGAAATATCAGGTGATCCATTGCCAAAGGGTGTTCAGGACATGTACTCCTTTTTCTTTTATTTACAAGAACAGGCATATATGTGTTTTTATATATATACACATATATATAGCTTTATGCTGTATATAATATAAATTAGATATACTCTAATGCTTACAGATACAGTTTTTCTAAGCATCCATGATAAAGTCATTATCTTTTGTCAAAATGTAGACTGGCTACATTCCATAAACACTGTGTTCAGAATAAACCTCATCCCTGTTAAAACAAGCAGTAGGAATAAATTCCTCTCAGGTCTGGAAATATTATTCAAAACTCTTGAAGTAACTAAACCTCTTATCTCTCACTGATATTTAGCCTAATCAGTAACTTCTAAGTCTAAGTCTTAGGACGTGAGTATAACTGTTTTAGCAGCTAGCATCTGATAATTTTTCCCCAGCCTCAGAGACATGCTGCTGTTTATCACAAAATGTTAATGGCCTCACTACCCCATCCACAGAAAAGACCTGAATATAAGAACAAGCTAAACGAATTTCAGCTGGTGAGCATCTGTTTTCAACATATTTCATCAGATTCATAACTATTCTGAATTCAAGCAATCACTCTCTTCTTCAGGGAATCAAGAGTCAGCAAACCTTGAAAAATATTTAAATTACTGAGTATTAGTTTTTAATTGTACTAAGAGTTCTACATAGTATATTACCTCTAGGTATTCTTTTATTTGTAGTTTTTAATTTTGATAACACCTTTATTTGTCCTCCAAGTAACCTTCAATGAAATTACAGGAAATTCCCTGTGCGTTCCTTAGGTTGTTGTTACAGAAAAGAAATAGGCATAACATTGGCAGTTACATCTGAATCTATCAAATGTGAGTTTGGGAACATTCCACATGGATGTGAGTTGAAGTGCAATCCCATTTTGTTCCACACATAGCCTTTACATTGTCAATTAATAAGTGCTTTGTCTGTGCAAACATGAGAAAAAAGTCTTTTCAGACGTGTGCAAGGCAACAATCCAGGTCAAATTTGCCTCTTGATTTCATTTCCATGAATCCTAGTCGCTGGTGGAAGGGCAAGAAAACCACAAGTGCACGTTGCATTTAGGCTTATGGGCTCACAGTATGTTCACAGAAATGGAGCAAACCACCTATGGTAATGTATTTGAAAAGTTTCTCCAGTATGAAATATTATTAAAGCTTTCTGTGATTACCAACAGATCAGGATTTTTGTATTATTTGTGGACTTTTTGTACCTTTTTGTAGCTTTGTAGACTGCAGACTTGTTTTCCAGGCACCCTTTAATTACAGCCGGTGAACTACAAGGAAAAAGGGAGCAAGTTTGAGACTAAATGAATGGGACAAGCTGAACTGAAGACAATGCCTCATTTTAAAGACTCATCCTTCCCTGAGAGCTGCAACCACTATGTGTCTGCTGATTTCCATGTAGCCTTTGCTGATATTTACAGCATCTTACAGTTTGAAAAAGGGCTAAGATCAGCTTTAAGAAAGTCCAGCTACAGTTTTAAAGGTGGGCTGAAGAGTATTGGCAAGAAATCGCTGTATTTCTGTGGAAAACTAATTGATGCTTGCAGGGATGGCAGAGCACATACACATTTTGGTATCCACACTATTCACCTGTGCCCAGGCAGAAAGAGTCTGTGCCAGAACTGGTTATTGTTAATGCCGTATCAGGTCTGCTGTCAAGTTCTCACTTTTTTGGCAGAAATAAAGGAGCAGCCTATCTTTGCTCTCACACCAATGCATAGTTCGGGCAGCCCATATGAAGAAGAAAAGGGGTGTGTAATATTATGCAGCACAAGGGATTCTTCATCTGAACAGTTATCTGCACCAGTCCTGATGATTCCAGCTTGTGAGCTTTTCAGTTTCGATCCACATTTGCCATTTATTTTCTCTTCACCTGGTTGAAAGAGGAAATTATTCTCAGTAGGTGAGGCGTCAGTTCTGACATCAGAACATGCTCAGAGACAATACAGCTTTATATACCCTATGGTGGGGTCTAGAAAGAGAGGGTGGATATTTGTTCATAGATTTTGTAATCAGCAAATGCAGTCACTCAGAACTAATTGCTTGTTCATAATGATGGGGTATAAAATGGAACAACTCCAGCTTTACACAAGCCTCAGTGAAATTTGCCCTCAGATGGTATTTATTTAAAAAGTCTACTCAGGCTAAATGCTAAAAGTTCATGTTTACATAGGAGACACGTGGAGACTGCATTCTCTTTTAGCAACCTGTGCATTTAACCCTTATTCATAGAATACAAAGAAGAGCAAGCAATGTATATAATAGTTGGGATGAAGGAATAAAGTAAGTGCACAGTTTTGCATATAAAATACATATAAGGTTTAAAGTTTTCAGCAGGTGTTGTTTCCCATGTAGTCAGAATCTGCACATATTATATATCATATAAACTTACCTCCTTCCTGGATTTTGCCCTTTAATGCTAATATAAACAACCTCAAAGTAACATAAACCAGAGCATAGTGTTTCTCCTGTGCATGGGTATTCTTCCAGTTTTAATTCTCAAGACCATATTTTTTTTCCTTGCTGGGCCAGGTTATGTCAAGCTCTTTGCTACTGCTGATTTCAAAGTAAGAGGAACTGATTTCAAAGCAAGTCAGACAAAATGGCTCTTCATCTCTCTGCAGGGGGCTACCATTTGACATTGTGTCAGACAGCTAGCAAAGAACTCGGGGCTGAAAGCTGGCAAGGGGTGATGAATGGAAAACGCTCAAATGAGTGGGATACATTAGAAAGATAAAGGCTTTTTTTAAAAAAAAAAAAATGGACACCCACATCATTTATAAAAGAGCTTTGGAGCTGCTTTCTGCTTTGCCTTGCACGTAAGCAATGCCATGTGGGACATTTCCCATTCCTCTGTCACTCTGAAATGCTGAGGTGTTACACCCCTTTTCTTCCAGTGCTGAGCTGCCTCCTGATCTGAAAAGGCTGAGGGACGGACGCTGCTGCAGCTGTTGTCTGGCCTTGGTAGCCAAAGGGACATGAAGGCAAGGTCCAGGTCTGAGAAGAGGAGTAAGAGTCTAGGCTGCATGCAGTGGCCTTCATTTCAGTGAGGAAGTCAGCTACATATGAAGAGTCAAGGAAATATGAATTGTCACTGCTGTTTTCTGTTCACATCTCTGTGTGCCTTTTTGCAAGCATTTCACCAATTAGCCATTATTCTGAGGAAAATCCATATCCATTCACTGAGATTTTGTCCTACTCTTCCTTCACTTAAAAATGTCTGCACACCATGATTGCCCGAATGAAGGTAAATGCCAGAATGAAGCTCTCAGGCTCAGCTGGAGAAGTAACCACAGTCATTTATTTTCCCTCTCAAAATGGTGCAGTTGAATGTATACCGTGTTTAATGAAAGCAATTTATTTTGAGCTTGAATACAGCCTGCCTTACTCTCTAGGACTCCAGGCACACCACAGATGCTTCTGCTGTTACCTGACTCAAAGGCTATTCAAGTGGTACTGGCTGATACATGCAGGACAGCAAGATGCAGCTGCAGTTCTGCCAAGATCCCCTACACAAGGGACATATTTTAGCACCAGTATTCTCACCAGGTTGATCTTAAATAGTATGTCTTCACAGTTACAAATCAAGTAATTGTGTAAACTGATTAATGTCTTTAAGCACCTTTAAAACCATGTATTGTGTTCTGCTAAAGCATAGAGAACATGCTTCTCTCTGATGTGTGAAATCTCTTCTTGATGAGCATTATCAAAATTCTGATTTTCTTCTCCTCCTTCCACAAAAATAATTTCATACAATTAGCTAGGGAACAGAGAAGTACATTTGGAACCATTTTTTTCCAGATATTTTCATATCTGGACATAGTCATTTACTACTCAACGCTACTGGAAAACTAATTTATGACATGGCATGGCAGTTACCATGTTGTGACTTTTTTGCTCGTTCATGCATTAGCTATTGCTATTCATTATTATTTTATTAATTAATTTTAATATATTAATATATTTATTAATTATAAAATAACGAGGCATTTCTAGATGCAATTCAAGGTACATAGAATTCTAGCCTGAGGACTAATTATTTTAGCAGCCTTTTGTTTAACATTAGTAGCTAAGATCAGACAAAATGCAAACATGACAAGACACAGATTTACATGTCAGACTTTAGAAGCCTTCTTCTTTTATTTACATAGGTGTTTATAAGATACATGATAGCTGCACATCTTACATGTACTCAAGCCTTTCATCTTCCCAGTTAAACTGTTGGTCTGCCTAAGAGTTTTGAAAAATTAGTGTCCTTTCTTTAAAGGATTGAGATTTCTTTGGCTGGAGGGATAGTTCTACTCATAATACAGAGAGAAAAGCAAGAACCTCAAATTAGGTGTTTTACTAGATATGAACAAATGCTTAACTAACTGTTGGTATATACACATTTTATACACATAAATGTTGATATATATGCATTTTTTCAGTTCAGTGAGAATAAATTAATGCCCTACCATTGAAATACTGTTGTTATAGATGAAGATAACATTTAGAACTTGTGATGCTATGTTCCTACAGCAATTCGCAGACATGACATTAATTACTAATTAACTGCTTCCATTGCAAGCCATAATCATTAATGCATTAGTTTTCAAAGCAGCCATGTGACATACAGAACACTAAGAAATCACCTAACAGAAAATATAGAGTCTTCTTGAACTTTCTGAACAGTTTTCTTGGAAATCTGACTGTGTCTATATGGTACTTTGCTACCTGCTCCAAGGACAACCACAGAATGAATTATCTTTAATGCAACAACTCTTCATACAGATGTGCAGAATGATCCTTTCCCTTTCATCTTTTTCTATTTTCTTTATTGCTTGTTGTTGGAAAGGATAGCTCTGGTGTGCACTCTACCGAAATGAACACTGAGCAGCAAAGAAAGATATCTCACCAGGCATGGACTTGACTCCTATATCAGAACTTAGAAACAATATCAGATTATGTTTTAAAAACTCAAGATAGATTATATTAAGACCTAAGACACTCTCTACAGCTGTTTCAGCTCCCACAGATCTGGGGAAATGGTGGATGAGTGCCATGGCAATCTCAGATGTCAGTGACCCCAGATGCTCCAGACCATAGGGGTAAGAGGAGAAAGCATTCCACACAGCTAGACTGACAGCTCACATTCACTGGTCAGCTTAGAATGAACTTCAAGAGACTAGCAACTCAGAGGAAGTCTTCAGGCTTTACCAGGTTTATGTAGCGCAAGTGTCGCCTAGGATGTGCAAGTGCCTGAGTCCTAGAGTGGAGGTCTCTGCTGGCACAGGGCAGTGGGAAGAAATAATTTCTCAGACATTTTCCTTGCATCTCATGAGAAGATCTTTAGCAAACAAACCCATTATGTTGGTGGAAAGGACAGAAGAATGTGAAGTTTAATGCACCCAGACTTTACTTAACAACATATGCCTTATTAAACACTATAAATACTCCAATTACAGCAACTGTATTCCTAGATGAGGTTCCTACAAAATGACTAGCATGTAATCCAGAAACAGATCACAGGTCATTGTGGTACAGATGAACTGATTCACGCATATGGGGGCCTGTCATGGTGGAATGCAAAAGGAGTGTAGAGTAACAAGCTGAACCCAACTCTCTGCTCTCAAGTTACAGTGGAGACAGAGCCATCCCAGCTTATTTGGCTGACAAACTTGATTCTGAAATATGGATTAAAGTATTCAGTTAAACTCAATTGCAATTGATGAACAGGGTAGCTAAGTATTACCATAAGTACCATAATCTGAAATAATATTCTGTTAACTGTATATTTTAGGACATATGTATCAAACAAACATCTTGCATTCTTGTCTCTGCATCATACCAGTGTCAGCTGCCTATTGTTCATTCCAGTGCTATCAGTTGTACCTGTGTATTTAATTTTACTTTCTCATCACTGTTTTCATGTTCAGGAGTATGTGCGGATGGTAAGGTTGATAAACTTTCACTGCTCTGTTGTCACAGGCTGTAGTTTTATACATGAGTTTTTTTTAATTTCTAAGTGCTTGCAAAATGTGTTGCCTGAGGATGGATGGGAAGAGTTTTTCCTTTTCAAAAGTTTCTTATCATTTTGCCTTATTAAGTACAACTCTTTGGCTAAGTTCACGTCTTTTTTTCCAGAGGTTTTGTACCTAGAGTAGACCTTTGCTATAATAACAAGGGATTCTACTTTACAAGACATAGGCCTCAACACAGGATCACCAGAATGTTTTATCCTGGATCAAATATAAGAGGGCTAATTAAGGTTTGCAATGACTCTTGTTTCCATAGTTCACTAGCTGCCCTTGCTACACATGCTGTGGATTTCCACTCATTTTTAAGAGCCATCTGGTTTTCATATCTCCTTCTTAGGGCATGATCAGCTACTTTCATTTTTTCCATAGTGTAAGTGGGCTAATATCCATGTATCCCTATCGCACTTTAAAGTTCATTTCCACTCTATAATACATGCCTAGGTTTTCCAGTACATACTGTATTTGGCAACAATCTTTTTTTCCCCCAACATTTTTTATTTTATTTTCATTTTTATAGGGAATGTAGCTCTTGTAAAAGGTGGTGAGCTAACAACTCTGGCAGACGAAGCCTGGTTTATCTGTACAAAAGAAATAGCAAAAGGATATGGCAAAGTAATCTTCCTTAGTGTTCCCATTATCATACGTTATCCTTGAACAGGAAAGAAATTCTTCAAGATGGAAGACAAAAGTCCCCTGTAATAGTTCAGCTAGCATGAATCCATTATATTGGTGATGGTTAAGCATAGCAAGACTTTACTAATAACCATTTACTAAATAATTTTCACAGACACAAGAACACTGTCAGATGCTAATGCTGACTCCTGGACATAAAATCTACACTTGTGACTCAAGAGCTCCCACTGTCAAATGTTTTTTTTTTCACTGATCTTAGAAAGACCAGGAGAATCTGTATTGCCCTGGGAATTTATATAACAACTTCACAATTTTACATTGTCAAGGGTCTTATTCACACTATTCTGAATATGTCTCATATACTCAAGGGAGGGAGACTCTAGAGAAGGTCACAAAAGCACCTGAAATAGAGATCTGCAGCCTGAGACTAGCCACGATCCAGAGATATAACAATGATGGAGTTAGAAGTAAATTACTTCTTCTCACTTGTTTAGCATGCCACATTTTTCCCTAGATCATCATGAGTCTGGTGGGTATTGGTAAGTTTTTGCTTAGCTTTACTGTATGAAACATGGGTGTTCTGGGCATTTGTTGCTGATGTAGAGCTTTGGGCAGTGACGGCACCTCAGCTTTTCCTACTGTATGTACATTTCCCACTCCAGTATGCATTACAGAACAAGATGTTGGTGCACAACAGAAAAATTAGACAGGAAAAAAATACAGAATTATTGTTTTATTATAAATTATAAGTTATTTTCTGAACAGTGGAACTATAAAACTGGTTTATGTCCTTATCTCTCACATATGCCCCAAAACTCCTTGCCCCTTTCTGCCCCACCAGGCAATATAAAGCAGTATGTAATCCACATGTTATGTGTGTGCTGCCTAGGGACCCAGCTAGCTGCATCCAACAAAGCAAGTCTGACTTCTGTCTGATTTTTCCATCAGTCAGAAGATGATTTGGCTCTCTGTCTTTTGCTCAGACACTTATTTTCATGGAATTTGTTGGAAGTTGTCTTTGAGAAGTCTTCTGTTATTTCTAACTTGGCTTAAACTGTCCAAAAATGTCCCTGTGGACAAATAATGTATACATGCATATATATGTATAGTTTATATTCTAATAGTATTGCTAAATGATACAGAGATAAGTGCCTATATTTATAGATAGATATCTATCAATAGATAGGTATAAACAGATAATGTGATCTCATCATCCCATTTTGTTAGAAACAGTCCACGGGCCAGGAACTAGGATGCTCTGTCCTTTCCCTCTTGTGTCTGCTACCATGAATTTCCTAGGACAGGGGTTTAGAAATAATTCCACCTTTATATGTCTCAATGACATTCAAAAATAAAATAATTTCAATGAAAGCTGAAGCTCAGATCTCCTCAGCCCTGAAGCCACAGTCACCAAGACTATGCACTTTAGCAAATTCTAGTTACGGACATGTGGAAAACATGTAGCTGAATTACCACGCAGCAAAAGGCATCATGAACAGCACTGCAGGGAGAGCCTCTTCTCATACAACTGTGCAACTGAGGTTTAGGCAGTCTGTGCAAAGTGAGTTTGGTAACAGTATGGGAAGAGAGCATCTAATTCAGCCTCAGACTTATTTGCTTAAGGCAGAAGCCTTATCTGAGATTCTGCCCAGCCCCAGTGTGAACCACTCACAATTTCGTAGCATTTGCATGGGGCATCTTGAATTTTAATCAAAAATCTCCCAAACATTATTTTTTATGAAGTGTTGGACAGGGCAGCTTGCAACGCAGCCTCATACTTGTCTTTTATATTGAGAAAAGGGAAGGAAAGAGGGGTGGTGAGAAAATTTGACAGAGACACAATTTAAAAAATGCAGCTAAATCTATTTACATATTGAACCGCATGTCAACAGATAAAGGATGAATAAAAGACGTCGCTCGCCCTTTATTTTAAGAAGCATAGCATGTCATGCAGTGACTGAGCTAGTAAAGCTACCCATCAGACTGCCACCACCTCCAGAATCCGTAGCTTTGATACTAAATTTGTACATTTTCAGGTGGGTCACTTGTACCAACTAATCTCAGGATAGGACGTTTTTCAAAGAATAGCCATCAAACAGCCAAAACCTTAAATCATATTCTGTCCTATCCAACATCTATCTTGTGGTAAAGGCAGTCAGCAATGGTCAGACAAAGAATACAATCGAGAGAGCTAGCTACAGTATTGCTCCCTTGCATGTGATGGGAGCCTGAATACAATTCTGTTCCTTCTTCCTGTATGCCCACCTCTTAGAAGAAGCACATTTTCCATTGGCAGCAGTAAAGCAGAAACCAGTCCTTCTTAAGTTAGGATGCTGATTTCACTATAAAGAAAGAATTAAATGCAGAAGGAATTCACTCAAGAAGAATTAGAGAACAAGTAACAGCTTTGTACTAGTAATTTCGGATGATAACCCACTATATAAAACATTGACTGGTTGATCAGCCAAGCCACTCTCCCCTAAAGCTGAGTGCCAGGAAGCAGCCTCAGTCTCCCACATGTACAGCTGTTCTCAGTCTTGAATTTTGCACTGAAGGAAAGCGGGCATAGAAGTAACAGAGATATGAGAGATGAGTAAATAATGGAAAGAGGCTACATGAAAGGTAGGAAACTTACACCAGAATTGTTTTGGCCTGTGGGAAGAGCAAGAAGCTTTCTTTGGAGCTGAAACAAAAGAGCACAGACTTGAATGCTCCTGTTGCCAGGCAAATAAAGTGATTTTTTTTTTTTTTTAATGGTTTTAAATTATAAACTGTGAATGACGCTCTTTCAAAGCTAGTTCTGTGTCTACAGCAAAGCAGTGGCAGAAAAAAAGCATAAAATCCTTGTCTGAAGGCTCCTCATCTTCCCAAGAGAATACCCATGGACACACACAAAGTCACTCCTGCAGAGTGCATGTATGTGGTAGGGATAAGAGCTGAATAGAAATTATCTTGATACAAATCAAACTTTCCATATTTTTTAAATCAAAGGGATTTAAGAGAATCATAAATCCCAAAGCTGTTCCCTCAAATGATTTCAACAGCTTGAGGCAAGTTCATTAAAACAATGTATCCCCAGTTTTTCAGCAGAGACTAGTCCCCTGTAGGACACTGTTTTTGCTTATCTGGGAAGAGCTTCTTGCTGAGTTCTCTCTGGTTTATTCAAGACTGGCACTGGGGTCTTGTTTCTCTTCTCCTGCTGAAAGTTAAACTGGTTTCAGCTAGTCAGTGCTGCCTGATGGATCTAAATAAAGCAACACCGAGCATACAAAACATACTCTGATACAGAATATGATTGCCATAGGAAGCCTTCCAAAATTCGAAACAGCCAGGAATTTCAACCTTGGAGCCAAGGCAGTTCTAATAAGGGGGAAAATTGCCTTCTGAATTTAATTTGCAAAGTAACTAATAGGAAAAGAAGTAACTTGTACATACTTCTCTTGTCTTCTAATGAGAAGTATGATAAAATATCTGGAAGATGTAAAACCTAGATTATCTAAGTCCAAGACCTATGATCTAGCAAAAAAAATGAACGATACTCATACATGCGAATAGTAATGAAAAAATTAAAGCCTGGACATATGTGCAACATTTCAGTTTGGCAGCTAATGTTGAGATACAATTATGTTCACATGTGGCACAGTTTTAGGCATGGAGGGCTTATTCCACTAAAACGTGTGTATTTTTCCTAGCTCCACCACTCGGACTGAGACAATGTATCATTTTCCTGCACAAGTTCATCTTGTTTCATTTTTTGTAGCTATGAAATACCATTTGCATGACTTCAGATTATATTGCTGGTCTGTCAGGGCTTTGGACTTCATGTGAGAAATAGTGTTGGATGGGAAAGAGTTCCTTGTGCTCCATGCAGAGAGTCCCAGAGTGTCTTACATCCCAGATACATGTCACGTCCTGCAGCTTCTGGCAATTTCAGGTGGATAGTGTTGCCTATTAATACTTATGTCTCTGGTTTTGAATCCCATGCAGTCTCATACAAAACCTGAAAAATGTTGTCTACCAAATCTGGAACATATATATATGTGACTATAAAAAAAACAGGTGCCTATGACACAATTTTCTCAGTAGAAATCTTGTCTAATATGAAAAACCTTGGGAAGATCTAGGCAGAGAAGTGAGTTGTTTCCCCATTTGCTACTCTTACTTCTTATTAATGAGGAATACTCTTACTTCTTATTAATGAGGAATACTCTTACTTCTTATTAATGGGGAAACCATAATTATCCCCATTTTCAAACCACTTAGCTTTGCCATGTAACATGCTAAATATAACATTGATATTACTGCTATTACTGATCACAAATTCATGTTATTTTTATGATAACATGAGTATAATGGTACAAAATCATAGAATTTTGGAAAGCAATGAAGTTTTCTTCAAATATTGCTATTTTTATATACTAGTACATGGTCAGCAAAACAACTGAACGCCACAAGGAATTCTGAACTCAGAAAATGTATTAAAAAAGTCCTGTGCAGGATGATTATCACATGATTTCACAAGATTTTCACATTTTCACATCCCAGAAAATATACTGTAAACAACTGAATTAATATAATTTGTGAAACAAGCTAAAAAACTTAATCCTCTTCTACAAAAACCTCTTTCCTTAATATATTAATCAGGGATGAAGGATACTCTCATAGAAGCTACATATATCTATTATTTTCAACATACATTCGCCATGATAATTAAACACAAATAAAACCTACTAATACAGATATAAAGCAATTTATTCAGGAAGTTTTATACCTAAAACACATACACTGAACCTACCTTTCATTCCTGTTTAAGATAATCTAATAAACAGCAAAGTGGCATGAAAAAGACAGGCTGCACTGTCTAGGGAAAGTAATTTATTAAAAGCCAAATGTCTTAACTCAGAAACAGTGTTCACTAATTTGTTAATAGTCTTAGGTTTCCAGCAGAACACTCCTTTAGGAGTGCTTTGTTTTGTAGGAAGTACTTTGGCATAAGTCTGAAACAACTTTCTGTCCATCTCTTTTTTTTTTCCTCTAATGAAACTGTTCTGGTTTTTAACTTATAAAATGTAATTTCTTTATTTTTTTTAATCTTTCAGAAATCTTGTATTTTAATTTTTTTTAAAACCCCCAGAAAACTTGTATTCAAGAAAACAGAAAAAAAATCAATTTTTAAGGTTGCAAGGTTTCTTTTCCACCTAAAAATAGTTGCAAATCTTGGTGAATGCTAATACTTTGTGTAATCTCATTTTAACTTTTTGCTTGCAAAGATGTCTTCCCAGTGAGAAATTACTCTGGGCCATCTTACTGAGTCAGTTGAAGGGAAATGCAAATAACAAGTGTTGAGAGCTGCGTTTTTTAAGGATATGCTAATTTCAAAGCCTAATAAGAACATCTAAGATCAATACATTATTATTTCTCATTTAAACAGTTTTGCAGACTTACTAACTTTTTCTGAGTGGAGCTTAAGCATCATGTTTCCAATAACCTCTGTCCAGGGATGAATGCAAAGTGATTTTCTCCCTCAGGTTAACAGTTCATATGGCAGGGTTTCTTTATACCTTTCTATTTAGTTTAATCTATTTAGGGTCATGGCTTCTGACCTTTACTTTGAGTTCTGAGCTCAGATGAAGCCAAAACATTGAGACTGATCTTTCTTGCAACTGCCATGCATCACCTGGTACTACCTGCAGAAAACAAAGCAAGAGAAAAGACAGTCTAGAAATTTGAATTCTATGTCTCACCCTTCATGCTTTTCCAGTGACAGATAAAGTACTTTAGCATCCTCTTCTTTCTTACTTGCTGTTGCTCAGACACGTATGGCCGTGGAAAATGGTGACAGCAATAGGAGGTGGGGAGGGGGGGCATGGAGAGGGATGGTGAGGGCTGGGATTGCGACTGACAAGGACATGATGACAACGACTCTTTTTCAAAAGTATAATGAAAAATGTCAGTGAAACAACCAAGTGTTCTTGCCTCATAGTCCCGCATGCAAGCAAAATTGAAATAAACTAGCCTTATCTTGGAAGACATATGCTAGCATCCACAGTAAAACAAAAATAATCAAAATGGGCCCAGCTATATTGCTATCAGTTTATGTTTATGCAAACACTTATGTGTTATAGAAAGAACCATACATTCAAATATAACATTGTTTACACCCCGATTCTTCCTGATCCCAGGATCAGTGTGTAGCTAGTAGAGGCTGGATTTGAAATGTAGTTGAAACTGAGAAAGGTTTTTCTTTCACAGTCAGCTTTGACTATTTGCCAGTTGCTCAGTCAGCAGAAATCAGCAGCCCAGAAAGAGGTATTTGGTACCAGTAAGTGTACAGTCGTCAATGACTGGCAACACATTTCTGCATCTGCAGAAATGAATGCATCTGAAACATTGTTTAAAATGGCTGCACTGTTTCATAAAGGAAATTTTATCCAGAGGGAAATTTTCATGTCACATGCATTTTTCATTCATTAATGATCTCTGCTTCTGCAGGTTACGTGTAAACTATGGCAAAGATAACCATTAGAAATGTGAAAAACCATGCAGAACTGTTAAAAATTTTTAGAAACACTTGTAGTATATAGTGATTTTTACAGAACTTCACTCTCTTTTCACCAGACATGCCTGCTCCCTCTACTGTTAGTTCGCTAACTCACAGACTAAGGGTGAAACACAGGCAAGCACTTTACGTACTTCTAGCTTTGGGGCATCGCTCTTAAAATGCCTGAAAGTGTCTGTTTATAAATGAAAGATCCTAGGAAGCAGAAAAAGGCGTGCAAGCATCTTAGGAAGTCAATAGCAATGCACAATTCCCAGGAGAAGCCTTTCAGAGAACAAAGTAATTTGTAGCTCACCCCTAGGAAACGAATGGACACAGGGTGAATGCAAACTCAAAGCTGCCCCATAGCTTGCCCAAAATGTTAAAGCAGGAAGCTAAGTGAGCAAGGGCTACTTTTTTAGAAGATTCTGGGGATGCTTGCCACCATTTCTACCTCTACAGTTTAAGATACCTGCAATGAATTAAAAAATATATCCAGTCTTTCTCATATGGAGAATAGAGAACCTTAAAGGTAACTGAAATAAATAATCACATATTTTTGAAGTTCTGAATGTTTAAAGCAGTAAAAGCAAGAAGAAAATCTGACTTTCCCACCCAGGAATTGGTCTGGCATCAAGGACTCAAAGCAATTTGATTATCTAAAATAAAAACCCCACCAAAATGCATAATAGACAGAAAACATTGGACTATTTACTTTTAACTTATTTTATAGCACTTTATAGTATCTTTTTTCCCCTTGATTTACATATATTTAATTAACCAAGATTAGTTGACAGTGAACACCAGATTGGTTGGCAGTGCTAGCTAAACAAAAAAGATGTTTGCCATGAACTCAACTGATTTTATATAAAGATCTGAGGGCCATGCAAGTTGCTGAGCTTATTTATAAAGTCCTTATAATGATTTAGATTCCCTGTAACTTGAAGATTGTTTTCCCTTACTGTGACAATTCAACAGATTCTCCCAGGGTTCAAACCTCTGGAACGAGTTATATATCCCTTCTATAATGGCTTCAATTCTAGTACTTTACTTGGCCTTTGAACCAAAAGATGAGTCCTGCAGTGTTTCTTAAGGTGTAATGCTGTCTATAGTTACACCACAATGCAAAGTTTCAAAGTGAATAGTTGGTTCACAAAGCTGGTTTGGTTTGACTGTCTTGTCCATATTCAAATCAATGAGATCATTCTGGGAGCACGGTCAGTGTGACTGCAGATCCCTGCAACAACCTTTAGGTTGCAAAGGTCAGTCCTTCGGTATGGACTAACCATTATCATAATGAACAACTATTATTATGCATTTCATGCTTATAAATATGTTCAATAAAGTGATGATGCAGCTGGAAGATATGTGTAGTATACATTTGGTATAACTTTCAAAATATTAATGGCATTTCAACCATTTAATTGTATTTTCTTTGGCATATTGGAAAATTTTCTACAGTTCTGGCAGCTATGAAACAAGTACATTTTATAAATCTGTGATTAGAAATTTTAAATACACATGAATGAAGCAACTCTGCTCTGGGATTCGATTATGTGTTAATTAGTTATCAGTGGCTCTTGGTTGGTGCATATATTTTCAAAGGACTTTTTTTTTTTTACTTTATCATATTTACAAAATACTATGGGATTTTACAACAATTTAAAATGCTTAATCTTACAGTAGTGGCATTACAGAGTAGATTATTATTATGGGTTTTATCATAAAGAATCTGTACAGAGAAGAATCTTGCAAGAATGGACATATGTGAGCAAATTTTAGGGCAGTTTTTTATCACTTTTTCTTACAAGAGCTGTTTGAGAAGCAGTAGGCAGGACAAACATGATCTGGACTGTGAGGTGTTGTTTGACATGCACAGTCTGACAACTCTCCCAAGGCAATTAATGCTGTAAAGAGCATCTGTAACCTTTCAACTAATACGTACAAACACCTGTGAGAGGAGGATTCATATAATCTTTCTATGATCCTCTGCCTGTAAACTTTATCAATGCCAGGAAAAAAAAAGTGGAGAGGCATAGATCTGATGGACAGACCACTCGGTGGATAAGGAAACGGCTGGATGCTTGCACTTAGAGTTTTGGTCAACAGTTTGATGTCCAAGTGGAAAAGGGTGACAAGTGATATTCCTCACGAGTAAGCGCTGATCAACATCTTTGTCAGTGACATGGACCGTGGGATTGAGTGCACCCTCAGCAAGTTTGCTGGCAACACCAAGCTGTGTGGTGCAGTTGACATGCTGGAGGGAAGAGATGCCATCCAGAGTGACCTTAACAGGCTCAAGAGATGGGCCAGCACAAGCTTAATGACGTTCGACAAGGCCAAGTGCAAGTTTCTGCACCTGGGTGAGGACAATTGTAGGCACAGCTACAGGCTGACTGGAGAATGGACTGAAAGCAGCCCTGAGGAGGACGTGGGGGTGTTGGTTGATGAGAAACTCAACATGAGTTGGCAGTTTGCGCTCGGAGCCTGGGAAGCCAACTGTGTCCTGGGCTGCATCAAAAGGCCAGAAGGCCAAGGGAGAGAATTCTGCCCCTCTGCTCTGCTCTCATGAGACCATACCTGTAGTACTGTGTCCAGCTCTGGGACTCCCAACACAAGAGGGATGTGGATCTGTTTGAGCTAGCCTGGAGAAGGACCACAAAGATGATGAGAGGGCTGGATCACCTATGAAGAGGATGAGAAGGCTGGGATTGTTCAGCCTTAGGAAAAGAAGGCTCCAGGTAGACTTTCCAGTACCTACAGGGGGCCTACAAGAAAGCTGAAGAGGAACATTTTACAGAGCATGTAGTGGTAAGACAAGGCATGATGGCTTTAAACTGAAAGAGGATGGGTTTAGATTAGATATTTGGAAAAAATTCTTTGCTGTGAGTTTGGTGAGGCACTGGAACTGATTGCCTAGAGAAGCTGTGCTGCCCCATCCCTTGAAATGTGCAAGGTCAGGTGAACGGGATTTTGAGCAACCTGATCTAGTGGAAGGTGTCCCTGCTGATGGCAGGGGGTTGGAACTAGATGATCTTTAAGATGCTTTCCAACCCAAACCATTCTATGATTCTGATTTTATGATTCTGTAACAATGGCTGTCATTATGTCAGGTTGTAAACATGTTGGTGCTCACTATGAAATCTGTAACCCATCATTTATTCAGTTCTTTTAGCTGAAAATGAATCTTACAGTATTTCCTTTCTGTCTCATTATTTATTCAGCTGAGGTGCTGGAATAAGCACTGAATTATGCAGCTGAGGAAGAGCCAAATATTTCAGAGTAGTTGAATTCACCCAAGTAATAGCCTTTTGGATTAGATGTGACTGTAAGAGAAATAGAGTTCTTTCAGGCTTCTTGCCCCTTCTTGTCAGGGTGTAGTCATCTCTAACCTACCAAAATTCAAAGGTATTTGCTGTACTGTGTACGCCAATGCATATATCCTTTCTTTTTCTTTTTTTTTTTTTTTAAGTATTAGAAGTTCATAAAGAGATGGTCTGTGGCTGATTCTAGACCTTGGGCTTCCCTTTGAGCCCAAACTGCACAACTGCAATAGCTTTATAATTCCTTAAAAAAAAAAAAAAAGGCTTCAGGAATGATGAATATACAAAGCACATCCCCTCTTAGTCAGGGCCTCTCTCCTCTTCTTAAGGAAGAATCTTTACATTTTTTCTCAATTATTTCTGGAGATAACATGAAGGTAAATACAGGCTGCACCACATAGTGGTATTTAGTGTTCAGGTTTTTGATGTTTTCTTTTCCATTAGGGAAGAAATTAATAATTGAGTCAGATATTTCTCTTGCATTCTTCTATTAAAATCTCAGTCCCTAAGTACTGTAAAGGCCTAAAAGCAGCAGTGCTTTCTTTGTTAGTACTATGCTTTTTAACAGTAAATGTACTTTCAAGAGAAAATATACTACCAAAATGTGCTTTCTTCAGTTTTTGCTTAGACTTACAGAAATACTCCTCACTTTGTTTCTGGTGTTTCTTTGTGCATTTCTTTAGCGATTCCATTACTCTGCACACAAACATTCCTGTTATCTGATGCTTGGCTCCCCAGCTGTGCATTCAGATGACTGATAACTCACACTATAAATCTGAATTCTAACCAATTCCTTAGAAAAAATGTGCTTCAGGCAGTGTCTCTAACTGTTCCAGCTGTCTATTCTGCACAAGAGTTTAACAGCTTTTGCAATTATCTTGAAAGATGGATGGTCATCATAACCTCCAGATTTTTCTGAAGTTTCGCCTAATCTACTGTAAAAGAGATATGGCTCTTGAAAAGGAACTTAGAAACAAGCTTTTAGTAAAAAGAAAGACTTCAGATTACTTTTTCCCCATGTTATACTACTGTGATAAAAAAACCTGCAGTGATTTTCAGGATGGGATAAAACTCATCCAGGACCAAACTTTACTGAAATATAATCAAATGTCCAACTACATTAAGCAGAGGGCACCTGTAGAAAAGCAGATGGGGGAAATCTAAATCACAATGCCATTTTCTTCATGCAAATTGCCAAATAATATCCAACTGATTCTGTGTGGGAGGATCATACGGGTTTGTGGTAACAGTGTGCAAATAAGCAAGGGAAGAAATGTGTTATTTAAATAATAAAACTGTATTTGCTGTTTCCTGGAAATCTGTGCTCAAAAGCATGCAGCTTTCTGTAACTAATACAATGGTCAGTTTCATTTCAGCGGCTGAAAAAAACCTGCTAATACTGTCAAGCTTAGTTCTGTTGTACACTATGAGAAAAAATGTGTACAGTATCACCCTATATGAGTTTACACTGGCTATTTTATTGAGACCTGGACTCAGAATGACATAGCTAGTAGGTGGAAAAATGACTAATTGCATGCATTCAGTATGGTAATGTGACTAACGTAAAGACTTCAGCTGATATCCTCTATGCCATGGTAGTTCAAATTAAAAAAGAATGGTTATGCTTTAGGCCAGAGGAAAAAGAGGCTTAAAGAAAAAAAAAAAAAAAAAAAAACACAAACCAAAAACTTTTCTAATTAGGAAAAATTAATTCCTAAGTGATAAATGCTGGTTAAGAGTGAATAGTTGAATAAATGCATGTGAATGGTTATCCTAAAATCTTTTTTTCTTTTTTTCCTGCCTTAACATAGGTAGTGAGATCGAGTGCACCCTTGGCAAGTCTGCAGATGTCACCACACTAAGTGGTGCAGCTGAAATATTGGATAGAAAGGGTACTATCCAGAGGCACTTTGGCAGGTTTGAGGAGTGGGCCTGTGTAAACCACTGGAAATTCAACAAGATCAAGTGAAAGCTGTGCACCTGGGTCAGGTCAATCACCAGTATCAATACAGGCTGAGCGATAGATGAATTGAGAGCAGCCTTGCAGAGAAGGGTTTGGGGACAATGGTGTATCAAAACTGGATATGACCCAGCAGTGTGCGCTTGAAGCTCAGGAAGCCAACCGTATCCTGGGCTGTATCAAAAGAAGCATGGACAGAAAGTCAAGGGAGGTGATTCTCCTACTCTACTCCACTCTCATGCAGTGCTGTCTCCACCTCTGGGGCCCCCCACACAATACAGAAATGGATATTTTTTAATAGTTCCAGAAGAGAGCCACAAAAATGATCAAAAGGCTGGAACACCTCTTCTATGAAGAAAGGCTGAGAAACTTGGGGTTAAGCCTGGAGAAGAGAAGGCTCCAGGGATACCTTTAATTACTCAAAAGAGGCTTATAAGAAAGATGGAGAGTCTTTTTACCAGAGTCTGTATTAATAGGAAACAGAGTGACAGTTTTAAACTAAAAAATGTTGGATTTAGCTTAGATATAAAGAATAATTTCTTTACAGTGAAGGTGGTGAGACACTAAAACAGATTTCCCAGAGAAGTTGTAAATGCGCCACCATCACTTTGAGCAGCCTGATTTAGAAAAAGATGTCTGCACATGGCAAGGGAGGTGAAATGAGATGAACTTTAATGGTCCCTTCCAAGCCAAATCACTCTGTGACTCTATGACTGACCCCTCCAGCTTCCTCTGTCTCTCAGCAGACAACCTGTCTCTCAGCAGACAACCTGTCTCTGTGGATCTTAAAAATCCAAGCACTGGACTCATCTAACTGGACATAACTGGACACCAAATTTTGGGAAAAAATAGCAGTCTTTTCACAAGGAGTGTTTTGGAAGACTTCTGTTGATTTGCCAATGTTCACTGGTTCCGAAATACTGATGGAATATGTCCAAACCAATCCCTAGACTGCCTCAAAGACACATAAAAGTCCTATCTGAAAAAAAAAGTTTCATATAAGGATTCTAAATATAATTACTTATCATGTAATTTCTGTAGATACAATATATAGAATTTGAGCTTCATTTCTAGGTAGTCCTTGAAGAGAATCATAGAATCATAGTTAGGGCTGGAAAGGACCTTAAGATCATCTAGTTCCAACCCCCCTGCCATGGGTAGGGACGCATTGCACTAAACCATGTCACTCAAGTCTCTGTCCAACCTGGCCTTGAGCACCAGCAGGGATGGAGCATTCACAACTTCCCTGAGCAACCCATTCCAGTGCCTCACCACACTTGCAGTAAAGAACTTCTTCCTTATGTCAAATCCAAACTTCCCCTGTTTAAGTTTGAACCCATTACCCCTTGTCCTATCACAACAGTCCCTAATGAAGAGTCCCTCCCCAGCATCCTTATAGGCTCCCTTCAGATATTGGAAGGCTGCTATGAGGTCTCCACACAGCCTTCTCTTCTCCAGGATGAATAGCCCCAACTTTCTCAGCCTATCTTCATACGGGAGGTGCTCCAGTCCTCTGATCATCCTCATGGCCCTCCTCTGGACTTGTTTCAACAGTTCCATGTCCTTTCTATGTTGGGGACACCAGAGCTGTACACAATACTCCAAGTGAGGTCTCACAAGAGCAGAGTAGAGGGGCAGGATCACCTCCTTCAACCTGCTGGTCACACATCCTTTGATGGATACAGCTGGCTTTCTGGGCTGTGAGCATACACTGAAGCCGACTCACATTCATTTTGTCACTGACCAACACCCCCAAGTCCTTCTCCACAGGGCTGCTCTGTATCTTTTCTCTGCCCAATCTGTAGCTGTGCCTGGGATTGCTCCACAAACTTAATAAGGTTGGCATCTGCCCCCCTCACAAGCATGTCAGGGTCCCTCTGGATGGCATTTCTTCCCCCCAGGGAATCAACCAAAACACACAGCTTGGTGTCACTGGCAAACTTGCTGAGGGCTCACTCAATCCCACTGTCCATGTCACAGACAAAGGTGTTGAACAAGACCATTTCCAACGCCGATCCCTTGAGGGACACCGCTCGTTACTGGTCTGTAGCTGGACACTGAGCCATTGACCACAGCTTTTTGTGTGAGGCCATCCAGCCAGTTCTTTATCCACCGAGTGGTTCACCCATTAAATTGATGTCTCTCCAATTTAGAGACAAGGATGTTGTGTGGGACAGTGTCGAATGCTTTGCACAAGTCCAGGTAGA
>WYDI02000447.1:0-35530 GCA_009867235.2 Psittacus erithacus
AGCTGCTCTAGTGGAAGGTGTCCCTGCCCGTGGCAGGGGTTGGAGCTGGATGAGCTTTAAGATCCCTTCAACCCAAACCAGTCTGGGATTCTGTGAAGGGAAAGTGCCCAAAGTCTGTTTGTAAGATATGCGTTTCCCACAGTATTTCCTCTTGGATAGAGGCTCCTCTCTGCCTGCTCTCCCTTGTTCCCAAAGCAGTTCTGTGCCTGAGAGTTCTAACTTTGAGACCCTTGTTTGGCACCTTCAGTGCCTATTTCTGAAATGACTCACTCCCAAAATACTGATGTCAAACAGAGCTGTTGTGGGGACCTCCCTGTGCTCTCGGTGCTTCCCGGTTAATGGGTCCCATCCACCCCTATAGGTGTGCAAATGAACTTAACCTTAAGAAAAGTGTAAGGGGGAAGCCCTTTGCCAGCTGCCAGGGGCACAGGGAGTCTCCTTGCCCAGCCCATTGGTGGCACTGTTAATACTCTGTTTTCCAACTGATGACCAAGCTGAGCAGCATTGCAGTGTTCAGGATAGGCTCAGGGCCCAGACAAGATACCCTGGGGTACTACTAAGGACATAGAGACCCTCAGGCAGGATTTGTAGGGCCATTAAAGAAAGCAGGCAGGGAACGTATATTGCATTTTCGGCTCTGGTTGATGCTGCTGATGGGGTGTGGGGCTAACTGTGTCCTGACCCTGTGTTCCTCTTCCTCTCCCCAGAAAATGAGTTTCGGGGTGAGCTGCTGAACCAGAGGTGGACCTGTGGAGAGAAGATCAGCAGCTGCGAGGGAGCCGCCAGCCTGCACGGCGCACGCATCAAGGTGAGCAGGAAGCACCCCGTCCCCCACCAGTGTGTACTTAAGTGTGGTGACCTCCTGCCACAGGATGTGCTGCTTCATCCCTTACGGACCAGGTGATCCCGGGGTGATGGAGCCTTTCCGGTACCCAGAGTGATGGGCAGGACTTGGAAGTCTCTGTCTCCTTCCTACAGCCGAACCTCTTGCGTGGTGGATTCGGGGCTTCCATCTGCCGAGATTTGGCTTTGAATCCAGATATTTAAATCCTTGCCTTCCTCTCCGGTCCCATCCTTCAAGGGCAGCTCAGATCTGGGTATTTAGCTCAGTCCCAGGCCTGTTAAAATGGGCCCTTTCTCCAAGGCGCCGGCTGGTCGGAAGAAGCCCCTTGTGCACCAGGTGAAGCTGTGATGCCTTTGGAGGAGACAAGGGGGGCATTCATCCCCACCGGGACCCCGGCAGCTCCTTGGGGCTCAACAGAGCTGCTCATTTACTGCTGCAGCTGTGGCTGATGAAAGGGGTCCAGCCAAAGCTGTCAAACCTCCTGGCAGATTCACTGCCAGCAGATTAGGAAGCTTTAATTAAGCATAGAACTGTGCTGCTCACTATGCAAATGGCACATCCTGTCCCATTTTGGCCTCTCAGTAGTAAGGCACCATCTCGGACCCACCTGGGTGCTGGAAGAGGCCTTCTTAGGGTGACTGATGTTACTGATGCTTCCTGTATCCCCAAATAAACCGAGCGCTGGGAAAACCCCAAACCAGCACAAATCCATCCTTAAACCCCATCCTTCTTCACTAACAAGCTGTCAGCTGCAAGCAGGTGTCGCCAGGAAAGCTCTCACCTTCTTAGAAAGCAGAGTAAGCAGTGGTTGCTATATTTAAACCCAGCTCAATTAAGGCTTTTCTATTGAACCTGCCAAATAAGCACTTAGATTAGATTTAATGAGATTGTTGTATGTTAATAAAGCAATGATTATAAAAGGTAATATTCCTGGTACCTGGTGCTCATCTAGTGCTCTGCCTCTGCCAGGCACATAGCTAATATTAACAGTTTCTTGCTGCTTCTCTGTGTTTTAACAGAGTGACTGGGCTGGGGTCAGCAGGAGGAGGTGAGAAGGGGGTTTGTGAAGTGGGAGGGGAGAGTTTGGGAAGCCACAGCTTTCGGAGGTGGTGATGCTGGTTCTGCATTGTCACATTGTGGGATGTCAAGGGTACATATGGGCCTGATCCTGGGCATTGCTGCCTGCAAGACTGAGGCATGAGTGAGCAATAGATGCATTCTGGTCCTTTGTTATAAAAGCTAAACTAAACTTGAAAGGAAGAGGGAAGGAGGAGGCTTTGATAAGGCTATTGCCACCTCTATGAGCAGGTTTCCCATGCATTACTTCAAATCCATTTAGGCAAATTAAACAATATTTCTTTCCAATCAGTGCAGTGGCATATTTATTTTCTATGCTTTCCTAAAATCCTGGTAGAAGTGAGGATAGTTTAGACCTGGATATTGTGTGTGTGTGCAGTCTTCTTGCCTCATGGGGGGGAAGAGGGTCTCAGTCCCTCTCTAACCTTTGGATCTGCACCATGTGTACCCGCTGGCACTGAAATACAAAAATACATATTGTATTTAAGTAGAGTTTTTCATGGCAGTTACAGCGTGTAATCCACAGGATGAGCCATAGTGAAGGACAATGGGATGTGGGGCACGTTTACTTATTTATCTTTTGCCTTTAAAGAAGTCCAAGATGGGATAAAATTTCCCATGATGGGTCTGAAATGAGATCTCTGCAGAGTGCTGGGGAGAGGTACTCAGTGCACAGAGCCAGCTGAGACCATCCATATGGATGCTCCTGGATCATGGTGGCTGATGGAGGAGTGAATCTGCCACCCAGATATTCCCTCTTCTGTGCCATGGTGAACTAGCTGTGGGGGTACTGCTAAATAGCAGGCAGGCTGTTGCTTAAGTCTGTCTGCTGCTAGAATGGGGAGGGCTGATGTTGATGGGGCCACCACAGTGTCCTTGCCACGAGCATTGGCTGCTGTGGTCCTTGGGGATACACACGTAGCTCACTTCAGCAATCACCTTGTATCGTGCCACTTGGGGATAATCTTAGCAAAAAGGCAGCTTATTGCTGAGCTTGAAAACAATGAGGTTGAAGAACTGTGATATTTGTATTTCCTACCCCTCCTCTTCTGGCCTGAGAGCTGTTTGCGTGTATGGAGGCACTTTAGATCTCTCTGTGTGTTAAATAGCACTTGGATTGCATGTTGTAGCACTTGCAAACAGTCAAGGGGAAAGTATATGTCAACTTAAACTACTGCATGTGAAATCACCCCTGCCTAATGCCCCAGTGTCAGCGCTGTGGAGGCACACGGTGCAGCTGCGGCTGTGTCAAACGTGATGCTGGGGAGCGTCTCTTCTGGTCTGCTTCACTCGCGCAGGGGATGCCTCTGCCATCCCTACAGAGCATTACTGCTCCGTGAGCGTTTCACTGGTAGCATTGCGCTCTTTTTAGGGTAGGAATTGGACCCTTTCTCCAAACACAAGCTGACAGCATGGCTTCAGGAGGATGTTTATGACACAGCTGGACTGTTTAATGCGAGGTGGGCACAAGCTGTGGGTTTGCATCTGAAGATGTCGAGGCAAAATCCTCCCCCTCTGACTCCAAGCCTGAAAACACCGCATGGGGTGTCCTTTCCTGGAAGCAGCCAAAGCAAAAGGCAGACTGTGATTTATTCAGCTGAGGACGGGACTCACAATAGGTGGAATGTCAGAAGGATTTAAATCAAGCAGCAAGGAAAACCCTAAAGGAAGAAGGATAAAGAAAAAAGCCCTAACCTGAGTGTGGTTATAAAATAGCAGCTGGGAGCTACTATGAGCCTTTGTTATAAGTAGAAGCAAACTCCTGATCAAGGGTATTTCTTCCTCCACCACCCCATCTTTATTGTGTTCTTTAAGGTGGATTCCTCATGGGGTGGGGGAAAAAACCCTCCAAAAAAGTAAAAGGAGAGGGAGGTGAAATCAGGACAAATTCAAATCCATCATCACCAGTCGGTGGGTGCTGAGGGGCAGTTCTGCTGCCTGGCTGTGATTCGCTCCATAGTCTACATCCACCGGGGGATTTGCTCCCTTCATTGCCTGTGCTGATAAAGTGATCCTTGGGTAAGAAAGGAGCAGCAGACAGCAGTGCAAATTAATCAGCAGGTTAATATTCCCTGGGGAGAACTTGGAGTTTGGGATAAGGTTGGTGCTGGTGAAGGTTTCCCACGCAGCATCCTTCTCCCTTCCCTTCCTTCATCCTGGCTTTGAACCCAGCCCTGAATCAGGGTTGTGGGAGCTGGATGTTCTGACTCTGCCCGACCAGGATAGAATGATGGTGGTGGGTTCAGCCTCATTAGGGTGTTCAGTACTGCCTCCTCCCTTAGGAGCTAAAGAAGGGGCTGTTTGGACCTGGAAGAGGGGAAGGACCAAGCAGAAAACCACTTCTCAAATATTCTGTAGGAAAAATACCATTTCTCCTAGCATTTTCCTCCTCCTGCTTTACCTGCTGCTAGGCCAATCTGAGTTTTGCTTTTCTAACTAAAAATAGAGGCTCTGTCTGTCCCCTCGAAAGCTCAGACACAGCTTCTTGCAAATGGCATTTTGCTGTATTCACAAATAAGCACTGATGGAAGCTCTGCTGCTTTAGCTGTACTAAAATAAACATTCCTGCTGATTCCTCACCTCCCTTTGTCCAGCTGAAGGCTTTTTCAGCGTGTTTATCTTCTCTGAGCTCCGTGGTGCTCCTGAATACATATAAAGTATTACCGCTGACCATGGGGAATTTCAGCATGGCCCTTAATGGTGTATTTGCATAGAGCTATCCAAGCCCAGGCACACCTGGGCATCAGTGCATGGAAGGCTCCAGTGGTTTTATATTAATACCTCAGTTTTCCATTGGAAATGTGTATTAAGATAAGAAAGAAGAGGAAAATGTCAGCCCCGTAGGTACTCCATGAAATTAAACGTCAGATCCGTGCTGCTCTTCTCACACTGTATTGCTGTAGTCTTGGCAGCAGAGCAAGACGTTTGCTGTAGAAGTAGGCTGTTCGAATTCACCTTGTGCTCAGGTTAAACTGGGCTCTGAGTTTATCTGGACCTCGCTGATTTAGATTTGCAGCTCTGGGACATCATCAGTAGAGTTTGTGTTATGGTTGTGTCAGGAAGCTGCTCAGTGCAGAGCAAACACACGGTGAGAAATAACTCCTGCCCCCGGCACCTTTAAAGAGAAGAGGAGGGGAAAAACAGGCACCCAGAGATGAAGCGATGTTCTCAAGGTTACCATGAGTGTCAGTGGTGGAGCACTGAGATGAATCCTGAAGCAAGGACGCTAAGACACAGCATAGAGTCCTTTCCCCTGCATCATCCTGTGGCTGTTGGGTTAGGAAACCTGGTAGGTGCTTGTTTTGCTTTAGATAATCCAGTGATAAGGTGGAGGAGGAGCAGAATAAATCTGTCTTTTCTAGCCGAGCTAACACACTCCAAGGCTGGCATGTGGCAGCAATCATTTCTTTGCAGGTTTCCTTTCAGATTGCTTTGTTTTCCATTCAGAGTTATAATAATAAGAGTGAAACCCAGATAGCTCCTCAGCCTGGCTATTATGTGAGCGGGAGAGAGAACAAATGAAAATGCCCTGTCAGTCTCTGAGGCTGCAAACATGCACTGTGTGACCTGAAATTTCGCATTAAAACGATCTGTCTAGAGGGCTCCTCGCTGAGGAGGCAAACAATAAAGGACAGTGGTTTCATGTAACCTTCATGCATCCGAGCCCCATAACCACAGAGGCTCCAGAAGCGCGGTAATGGCCATGTCAGTTAATTTAAGTTGCCTGAGAGGAGCAGGGGCTGAGCTCAGAAATGGATCTTTTTTTCTTCTTTGGTGTTTCTGCACTTTGGTGGGAAATGGAAGTTTTACTTATTTAGTTAAAGGATGCTGCTGTTGGTTTAAGCTGAGGAAAGGAGCCTGATGGTAGAAAACAGAGTCTGGGAGAGCGCAGCGCATCCCATCACTCTGGCGCTGTAAGCAAAACATCAATACACAGTGGTGGGGCTGTGTCAAGTTCTCTAAGCAGGTTATGGGGTCTTCCTAAGGGGAAAGCCCCAGTAATTAATATTTCTGCTACTTTCTCTTTAAAGGCTGCTCTGGGCACCCTATTTGGCTTTTCCATCTTTGGGTCCTCAGTAACGGTCCATCCCTGCTTTAGGTGGCTCCTATCCCCTTGGCCATGTAGTTACTGAATGTGCTCCTGTCTTCTCGATGTGCTTGATGCTGGTTTGAAAGTAGTGCTCAAGGTAATGGAAGGAATTGCTTTATGAGGTGCTGTGGGTTTAGTGAGGAGCCTGGACCTGATACCTAATTCTTCTGAAGACAAACAAGACATGAAACGGGACCTCCCCTATTTATAGACAAGCAGCTTGAGCCCTTCCCACCTTCCAGCCCCTGTGGGGCAGGTTTAAGTAAGTTTTGCTCTGCTCTGTCCCTGCAGGGTCTCAGCGTTTCCACTTCATGCAGCCAGAGCTGGCATGCCACAGGCAGTGCCCATTACACTTCCTAAGGCCCATCCTCCTCTGCCTCTGAATAACTTCCCTGCAGGAGCCCCGGATTGCCAAGGCAGCAGCCCAACACGTGCCGGTTCCCTGGGAAAGCTGTCAAAAGAGAAAGCTTTCTCTGAAATCCCTTCTGGTTGGAGGCAGGCTCCCAGCAATCAGACGGATCCATGGGACCGCCGGCGTGCAGCGGTGGCATTAGCTACCTCGCTCAGTGCGCGCCGGTGGTGAAAAGGCTCATAAATGTAATGAAGTCCCTTTGACACCTGCTCCTCTCCGCACTTTAAACGTGAGCCATTGGCCCGCAGGGAACTGGGGCTTTAAAAATACGAATTATAGTAATTGTCTGCTGTGTTATTGGGAAGATTGTAATGAACGCGGAGCACAACGCCGCGGCGCCACGAGCTGAATGCTGACAGGATGCATAAATTGCTCCAGGTTTTGATACCACCTCCCCTTATCAGCCCCCCTCTTCAATCTCCCCATCTAACAACTCGCATAAATCACTGTGTGTTAATGCTGCATTTCTGGAGAGGGGCACCTGGGGCTCTCTTATCCCTCCCCTTTGAGGTGCTTTTGGGGACCTCTGTCCTCTCTCCCTGCCTGCTTAATAGTCTCCTTCCTTCCCTTGCTGCCCCCAAACATCAGGGGGGACAGGTGAGGCCCAAACAAGCACTGCAGGCTTTGAGGGTGAACAGTGAGGATGCTCAGCCCCTTCTGCTGGGGTCTGCAAGCAGCATCCATCAAGTTCTAAGGCGCACGTGGGGATGCGGTGGCATGTATCATGCATGCATCATCCCCATCACCAGTGGAGCAGCATGTGCTCAGCATGTGTGTCCTTTCCTGCTCCTCAGCTGAGGTAGTAGCTTTCTGCGCCTCCTCTGTCTGGGTGCCGGGGGGTCAGCTATGGAGCCTTATCAGCTGGGGCTGGCACAGGAGGTGGCTGCTTCCCTCTCCAGCTTGGCCTTGTAGAGGATGCTCCAAAGAGAATTTGTTTTTATTATGTCAAATGATCCTTTCTCCCTTTTTCTCCTTTCTTCTTGTTATCCCAGGGGGCAATGTCCCAGATGGCAATGCTGCAATAAACCCCTAATGGTCTTGTTCCCAAACTACCAGGGATCCACCTCCCTGTGCACCTCCTTGGGCCTTGCTGCCAAATTCACCTGCCTGCAGACAACATCTGCATCAAGGGCGGGACATAAACCCAGATCTTTGACCACTTCAGCAACTTCACTGACAACTTTAATGAAGTCTCATTTCTATTACTCTGGCTTTGGCTTTTGCCCTGCCGTGGAGGTCCCCTGCTTTTGGTGCTCCCACCTGAGGCACAGCCTGATTTCAAGGCTCCCCTGACACCACTGCACTCCAGAGGTGGCTGCACTTCAGCCTTACGCTACCTTGTGGCATATTGTGATGTTTAATTAATATGAAGCACTTTGAAGTCCCTGATGTTACTTATTCATGCCCATATTCCCTGCAGACCCTTCTGTTTGATGTCCACGTTGCAGGGATTATTTAGATGCAACCCTCTTTGTGTCAGATTTAAGCAGAGAGAAAAGGCTGCTCTTTAGGGCACTACATGAAAAGTTGCCCTTCCTGAGCATGAGATCAGCTCAGCTGCATGTTCAGCTGTTTCTGTATACGTGCTGGCTATTCACCTGGGTGCTGACAGCACTTGTGTGGTATACAAAGAAGTCAGTTCTGTCCTCAACAAGTGATGTCTCAGAGCTGTTTTCCACCACATCCGGGTGGTTGTCCTTTTGTGGTACCCAACAGGCAGATTGCTTGTGTCCTGGGATGTAAAAGTTAACGTAAGGTTACTAAATGTGGGCCCTGTGTGTTGAACAATGAAATCAGTGCAAGAAACCTGTCTCAAAAACATGGGAAAGCTTTCCCTGTGGCACAGGCATTTACACAGAGCAACAACCACGTGTGAGAGTGTCCCTTAACGATAACTTTCATGTTGTCTTTCAACAACTGTCTTTTCTTTCTGTTCCAGATGAGTTTAGAAAATGACGATAAGAGAGCACGCACGCGATCCAAGTCTATCAGAGGTGAGCAGCTGGGTATCCCGCAGCATGGGGATGTAGAGACCTGAGCTCTCTGCACTTTGCTTATGCCAAATAAGCTTTGATTTTTCAAATCCAGGCTTAATTCTCGCTTCCCCCTTTCCAACCCCACCAAAATTTGCCTACAAACTTGGAAAACTCCCAACCACAAACCTTTACCTGCTATTCAGTCCCCCATCCCCTACACGCAGGTGAAGTAACAACATTATAAAAGCCCCTTTGCATGCTGCTCTTTAGGGGGAATCACAATCACAGGAGCTTCAGATCAGCTCCTGGGGCTTTCATCATGCACACTCTGCCAGCGGCTTTGAAGTTGCACATCTGAGAGCGCCTGGCAGAAGTAGTGCATGCTGGAGAAGGAAACAGGCTGTCCCTGGCAGGGATGTGAGGACAAACGCCTTGTTAAAGCAAGGCTTGATCGAGCTTCATTTCCCAGCTCTAAGAAACGTGCAGGTCTTTGGGTGCTTTCTCTCTGGGAGAAGGAGAGATGCTCTGATACGGAGCATGGGGTGGTACCTCGCGTGGTCCCATAGCACGTGTGATGGTTACAGACCAGCCTCTCCAGTTCGGTCCCTTTTTGTGGCTCTGGATTCGATGAATTGGAAAAGCAGCTGGAAGTGGGGAATGGATGGGGTTGGCTGAAATTCCTCCTTGCTCTTCTCAGCATCTGCATCTTTTTACAAACAAAACCAAACCCAGATGCTGCCAATGGTGCTGAATTGAGCTCGGATATGTGGGTTTCACTGCTTTGTTGCATGTACCTAAAGGCGCTGGCTCGGGTTGCTAATGAGAGTGCTCTGATTCTATGTATTTTCTTGCACCCTGCATTACCCACACTTGAATCTGGGTTTCTTGATGTGAAAAGGTGATTCATTGCACTCGACCTGGAACTTGCCGCTGCCTCCAGTTTGTTGAGGCTTGTGAGTCATCCCACCAGGAGCTGGATCCCAGGAAACCCAATTAGCTCAAACAAATTGAGCAAACGTGTTATGGTTTTCAGCCTGGGCAAATGTGGACTTGTGTTTTGGGGCTTTTTTCCTCCAGGTTATTTAGATTCCTGGCTGGATGTTAGGTCTCAGCAGTGATGCGATGATGTTGTATGTTGCTATTGCAAGCGGTGAGAAGTTCTCTTATTCACAAGTACAGAATAATCCCTAAACCCCCTACAAATTGTTATTTAGCCTAAAAGCCAAGTAACACAACCCCTACCATGTGTCTGAGCATAGCCAGGGGCTCCCACATCAGACCAGGGTGACAAGAAAAATGTGGCTGTACCTGTTGATGTTTCAGAGGTAAATGAGGCTGTTGCAGCGAAACAGTGGTGAACTACAGGCTGTAAATGCAGTAAATGATGGCAGGATAGATTTGTCCTCTTTCCCAAATGGGATGCCTGTGAAGGCAACAGAAACCCAGCTGCAGGCAGGAGAGGATCCCCCAGCAAAGGGCAATGTCTCGGGGTGGAGGGATGCTGCGCACCCCTGTTGCGGTTTTGACCTTGTGTTTGTTTCCATTGCTGCGTCCTGCCCCAGTGCCCACGGAGCTCATTGGCCAGGAGGTGAGGTAAGGACCCTGTTCCTTCTTGGTGGTGGGAAGGGAGGCCCCTTGATGGGAACCTGGGTGAAGGGAGTGAATCCATAGGACTAAGGGGGTGGAGGTCTTGCTGGGGGGCTGATATTGGTGGGCACCTCCTTGTGTCTACGTTCTCAGGGCACCACTTGATGACACCATCAGAGGAACCACAGAATGAAAACATGAGCTCTGGATGGGTCACATTAAACTGAAGACCCTGCAGCAGCTCTCTGTCCCACCCCAGATCTAAACCCCAGCAAAACCTAATGCCCACACTAGGTTGCAGCATCATTAGGGACAGCATCCTACTAACCAGGGTTCCTTTTCTATATATTATTTTATATCCTCTAGTTGCCCCCAAACAACACTGAGCCACATCACTTCTCATGCCAGCTGCTCCTTCTTTGGCCCTATGTCACCTCTTGAATCACTGAGGTCCTATTGTCACAGATGTAGCAGCACTGGCACACCAACAGCAGCAGCCAAAAGAGCAGGAGCAAGTCTCTGCAGCCCTACAGAGCTTCTCATTAGAAATAACAGTCTCCCCCATCTCTAAGCTCTTATTAAACACTGCACAATGGCTTATGCAAGAGGTAGTAGTCTTTAACCTGGACAGGCACTAATAGCAGGGGCTGCCTCTCCTGGCAGCCTCCGTTAGAAAGCCGTGTGTGTCAAAAGTAATTGGACCTTAACCAACCCAATTTGAGAGCATTTCTGCTGCTCCTCTCTTCTATTACTCTGGAGAGACGGGAGGAGCGGGCGGCACAGAGCCACTTCTCCAACTTCTATTGCTGAGCACTCGAGTGGAGGTGGTAATTGGAGCAGGTGACATATATAAGGGGCAGGACGGAGTGCTCCACAAAGCCATCTCTGCAGCTGTCACCTAATTGCCTGAATAACTGGACGATTAATCGACTAATTGGAAGCAGGGCATCGTCTGCATGACAATAAGAGGTCCTTTTGTCAGGCTGAGGAGAGGGGGAGAGCAGGTTGGTGTGGTGGCTCTGGTGGGGAAGGAGAGTGGATTTCATGGACCTCAAAGCCCCTTTCCTCTGTTGGGACTCCTGCCAAAACACGTGAAACCTCCCCAGAGGAGAACAGGGGCAGGAAAGCCCAGCCCAGCACATGCAGAGCATCACCTCGGTGCTGGTGCTTTTCAAAGGGGTTAAATTGACACTCTGAAGACACAGACGTCCCAAATCGCCACCTGCTTCAGCAAGCCTCGATGCTGAACCCCACTTGGCTCTTTCCTCCTTACTTTTCACTGCAGGCTGCATTTCTCTACATCAAATATCTGATCTTCATCAGAGCTGCTCTTGTTTCACATTGAATAAGGGCTTTTTCAGGCAAGACACTGGTAGCATAAACACCGCTCTGTCTTCTGATGTGCAGTCACTTCTGAGTGTGTCTGGGGCTGCTCAGGACAGAGCAGCTTCAGTCATGACTGAGGGCAATTAGAATGAAATAGACTTCCAGATCATCAGCAGAGGGAGCAGTGAAGGGGGAGCTCCCTCTTCCAATTGTGCACTTTAGTGGGATGACCTGGGAGGCATCCCCAAAGTGATGGTGTTGGAGGATGCTCAGCAACTTGAGTTGAATTCTGAGCAAAGCGGAGACTTCACCTTGTCCAGGAGATGCAGCTCTCACCCATACCACTTACAGAGTGCTGTGTCCCCATCAGCGATGTGCTGCCATCATTTGCTCTCTCAGCATTAGAATCATAGAATGGTTTGTGTTGGAAAGGACCTTAAAGCTCATCTAGTTCCAGCCACAGGCAGGGACACCTTCCACTAGATCAGGCTGCTTTGCTAAGCTAAAGCAATCTGGTCTCCTTGAAGGTCAGATTCCTCTCCTGACGGCTCAGCAGCCCTTTCCCATCACAGTTTGGGGTTGAATTCTCTTCTTTGAACACAGTGATGCAGTGTTCTGGGGACCTGAGTCATTAAAAACCCACTGGTGCACCCAGAGCTGCTGCATCCATTAGTGCACTCAGATCCTCCTTATCCATAGCTTTCTACAAGGGCTGAGGTCTCTGCTGAGAGTGGGAATTCCGCATTCTAAAGCCTGACTTGGCACTTGGTCCTATTTAATGTTGTCCTGTGTCTTTTGCTCCAGGAATAACAGGCTGGCCAGATCCCCCTCTGGGCTGGTGATGTCTTCTTCCTTTGCACTGTCATCAGAAGATTTCATTAGCGCTTACAACTTCCCGGGCCGAGGGTGATATGATGCTAAATGAGGTTATTAATCGTACACGACTCCAGAATCCCTCAGACGTCAGGCAAATCACTTGGGCATCCTATAATCAATGCCATAATCTGGTTTTGCCAGAAAATGTTTGCTTTAATGCTTCTTAGCTGGAGTTCTCGTAGCTCCTGGAGCTGAGACTAATTACCCCTGCCAGGGATGTGCTGAGGGATGCAGCGAGTGGTGTATGGCAAAGGCAGTAGCGGCTTTGAGCCTCTGGAAGTCTTTAACTCACCCTCTCCTGCAGAGCAGCAGGAACAAATGTGGGGATTTGGGAGACCTGATCATCTAAACCCCATCCATTCCCCTAAAAGTGAGGCTCTGAGATGCTTCTAAGGGTTTTTGCCCTGGGCAGCTCTACCCAATGTGCCCTGCTTAAAATCTCCCTCCATTCCCAACCTGCCCTTCCCACAAAGCCACCCTTTTCTTGCTGCAAGCACCCCCAGTTCCCTGACAAGCCATCAAATAGGTGAAAAGCCCATGTTTTCCTCCCGCACCAGAAAGGAAGCTGAAGAGCAAAAGCGGGGAGGCAGAGCGCAGTGGTTGTCTGCTGTTTAAAAGCTTGCTCTTACACATGCAAATCTTTAATTAAACGTACTCATAAAACTATAATGAACCGTTCATTTAATTAAATGGGGTGAGTAATTTCATTAATTTTTAGCAAACAGCAAGGCTGCTCTCCTGCCCTCCTCGCTTGGAATTCAAAGGGCCAAGCTGAACCGTTTGAGGGGAATTATCTTCCCTTTTGTGGTTATTTTGTTCCTTGGGCACAGGATGGGTTTAACTGACCATAGTCTATATACTTCTAATTAAAAATGAATTCTCTGAGTCCTAGTGCTGCTCCTGATGGTTCCTTGTTTCTCTCTCAAGCTGTCCAACCCCAGGCTGTAATGGCTCAGGACACATCCGTGGGAAGTATGCAAGACACAGAAGGTGAGCATGGGTTGGAGGTAATGGGGATGGCAAAATGCAAACAAGAAACCAAAAGACAAGCGTTCACTGGGGAGAGGCTGGTTCACAGAAGCAGCCCCACTCGCCTGCCCCAAATCTGCCCACCAAAGAGCCTGTTTCAGCCTCTCCATCAGTTTGTGAGAGATCCTGGGGGATCTGCTTCTCCAGGCTGCCAGGAACCTTCCCACAGACCCCAAACCATGGCAGGAGTACCTGGGTCAGGTACCTGGGATTGATGGATGCTGTTGGCAGGCAGAGATTTTGGTCTGCTTGGCACCTCTGTGAATGGGGAGGGGAAATGAGAGTGTGTTGTCTGCCTTGGTCGTGCTAGCCTTAACTGATGGTTGTCATCACCCTATAATGGTGAAACAAGAGCAGTTGGTAGACATGACCCAGAAAGCCAGACTGGTTTCCTAGTGGTGCTGGGAGCTGTTGGTCCTGCTGTTCCCAGGAGAGCTGCTCAGGGATCAGACTGCTGGAGTGAGCCCAGCATCCTTGTGCTGAGAAAAGTTGACGTAGTTGCACGAAGTCAAGGTCTGAGAGCACAAAGGGTTAAAACAGCTTCATGAAGGGTTAAAACAGCCTCATGAAGGGTTAAAGCAGCCTCATGAAGGGTTAAAACAGCTAAAACCCAGGGCTGCTGAACGATGTGGTATTTTTAGTGTGTATTTGTCCCACTTGCCTTTGCCTAACTGGTTGTGATGCCATAGCCATGCCCTTCTCACTCGGCCATGCTTCCTCTCTGCTCCTTGATCCCATCTGCAGTTTACAAAGCTGCCCTCTGGCAAAGAAGAGGAAACTTCAGGATGCGGAGGCCGAACATCTGGTATCCAAGAGAAAATCCCATCCGCTCAAGCTGGCCTTGGATGAGGGCTACAACGTTGACAGCGATGGCAGCGAGGAGGCCGAGGCAAAGGAGGAATCTGGCTCTGATGAGTCGGAGGGGACACTGGAGGAGGATGATGCAGAGGTGGTGGAGCAGGAGGGGACCCACAGCCCCGAGCCCTCAGAAGGTGTTTTATCATTACTGATTGCACAGCTGGGTTCTGCAGATGAATAAAGGGCAGCGAGTGTTAATAACCAGGAGTTATAGCTCCTCTGTATTATGTACACGATGGGTCCTTCAGTTATTATGTTTGGTGGAAGCACAACGGCAAAGCTCTTGTTAACTGAGGGGATGTGATATGCACAGATTGTCCCTAGTGTTTTCAAATGAGAGCTTTTCCATCAGGGATGATCCCTGAGGAAGGACCTATGGAAAGCACAGAGGGGCTCGCTGCATGGCTCAGATGCAGCGGAGAAGGCAGCCGCAGTCCTGCGTCAGTGCCTCGAGGGGCTCGGCTAAGTGAGCGATCCCAATGGATCCGGCTGCTATCCCAGAGGAGGAGTGACAGGCAAATGAGCTGGGCATCCAGCTGGGGTCCCAGTTTGGAGCCTCTGGTTTGGGAAGCACTGAGGGCCAGATGCCTGCCAACAGTGGCAGAGTTGGGAAGCTGCATGCATCTGAGCTCCACAAAGGCTTCCACGTGGAAATCCCTTTCTTACCTGCCATTCCCTAATGCAATAAACTCGGCTGCTCCAGGGGTATAACAGCCAGGCTCTGATTTCATTTAAACTTAAGTAGGACAAGGAGATGTTTATAAGTTTACACAATTAATTTCTTTCCCTCCTTTTTCCTTTTCCTTTTTTTCCTTCTTTTCTTTTACTCCTTTTTTCTTTCCTTTTATTTTCCTTTTTTCATTTATTTTTCCTCATTTTTCCTCATTTTCTCTTCCTCCTGTTTTCCTTTTTCTATTTTTTCCTTTCCTTTTTCTCCCTTTTCCTTTCTTTTTTCCTTTTCCTGCCTTTTTCTCCTTTTCTTTTGTTTCCTTTCCTTTCCTTCCTTCCCCTCCCTTCCCAGAGAGAAGCCCAGCAAAATCAACCCATTATGGACAGAACACAGCAACAAGCACGTCTGGGCCCAGCAAGGCCAACTATAGCAGCTATCAAGAAATAATCGCCAACTCTCTCCTAAACCTAGGCCAAATAGCAGAGGAAACCCTCGCCATCGAAGGGCAGCTACCTGAGGCTGAGCTGCAGGGCTCCAAACCTCCATCCAATGTTGTGCATCTGGTCCATGAGGATGCGGGAGAGGAGGAGGAGTTAGTGGAGGAAGAGTGCGACAAGGAGATCATCATCCAGACGGAGGATGCGGAGGAAGTCATCGAGGTCACCAGCGAACGCAGCAGCGAGTTGTGTCCAGAGCACCGGGACGATGCGAACTGTGAGGAGTCCTGCAAACTGCAGAAGGCTGAAGAAGAGGATGAGGAGGAGGAAGATGAAGATGAAGAGGAGGAAGAAGAGGATGAAGATGAGGAGGAGGAAGAGGAAGAAGAAGAGGAGGATGAAGAGGAGGAGATGGCTCCGGAAGTGATCTGTGAAGAAGCTCCTCACACTTCTCAGGACACCCAGAAAAGCCACTGTGAAGGGCAGTTCAGCCCCAAGCCTGAGTACTCAGTCATCGTGGAGGTCCGGTCGGATGATGACAAAGACGATGATGCCCGATCCCAGAAGTCAGCGGTGACTGACGAGTCAGAGATGTATGACATGATGACTAGGGGGAACCTGGGGCTGCTGGAGCAAGCCATTGCGCTGAAAGCCGAGCAGGTGAAAATTGTGCGGGAGCCCAGCCGGCTGCCGGGGGAGCACGTGAAGCACTTCCCAGTGGATGAGAAGCAGAGCAAACCGCTGGACAGCATCCGAAAGAGCTACTATGGCAAAGGTATGGGGACATGTGCCTCCTTCCTGCCCATGCCCAGTGGAAGAGCTGAACTTGTCTGCTCAGCACCCTGTCAGAAATAGGCTGCTGGGGGTTTCACAGCCCACGGAGGGAATTTAGCCACAAATCCTCAATGCCCAGAGGGATGGGGATATCCTTGAGGTCAACAGTGAATGCACAAAATGAAGGCGTCATCTGCATTTCAGCAAAGGAATTGCTTGGCTAAATTGGTTGTTGGCCTTAAATCTCAGCCCGAGCAGTAGGGCTGGTTTAAAATCCGAGTGGGTTTTAAAGCAGTGGCAGGAGAATGGCCACAACAACACAAGGGACTTGGCACGGGCTGTTGAGTCCCCTGGGTGCACAGCTCGGCTGCCTGCTCCATCACTGTAAGCAGCTCCATGCTCCAAGCCTGGTTAATTACTCAAATTGCTTTGCTGATATTAATTTCTGGAGCTTTCAGTGTTATAAATCCACCTTCAGGAAGAAACCCTCCAAACCCAAAAGGTTTCTCCCTCTTTCACTGGAAAAGTGGTGGGACACATCCTCAGCAGCTTTCCTCTCCTTTTGACTTCCCCCACTCCAGATCCCTAATCTGCTTCCCACTGCCTTTTCCCCACAATCCCTAGATCCCTCGAGACCTGAGAAGAGAGAAATCAAATGTCCAACTCCTGGCTGTGATGGAACTGGTCATGTCACAGGACTTTACCCTCACCACCGCAGCCTCTCTGGTTGTCCGCACAAAGACAGGATCCCTCCGGAGAGTGAGTACATGGTGGGATACACGGTGCTTAAATTAGTCTGAAGCCTTATTTCCTAAGGGGAATTTCACATCTGATGGGTAGAGCTGTCTTGAGGCCAACGGACTCTCCAAATAGTCCCAAATGATGTGTATTTTATAACTGAGTCCCTAGAGCAAGCACGATGTTAATCCTTGGGGTATAATAGTTTCTGGCATGGGATGGTGCCTTTCCAAGTTGTTCTGGGATGCTTCTATCCACCATAAGGATAAGATTGGTGGCTGTGGAGTTCACTAGGAAGTCTTAAAGATTTTTAGCACCATCCTGTGGAGAATGAGATCCCTTCTCTGAAAATCCAAGAGGTGCTTTAAAAATGCCTACCCACCTCCAGAGGTGTGTTAAGCAGCTCCCAGCCTTACACTGAATGTCACTTGTTTTATCTCATTCGGGATATCACGTTGAGATAAGGGGGAAACTGTTCTTTCTCGCTGTCCAACTGTGTTGAAGGTGCTGCTGTATGGCAAAGGAGAGGAGTTGTTTGGGATGTGCAGGAGAGCAGAGTCTCCTCTTAGGCTCTCATCACTGTAAAACTCCCAAGGTGCTATATCAAGATTCATCTGTTCCACAGAAAATATTTATCATCATCACAACAGCTTTTTATATATACAGATACATAGAGATTTTATTTTTACCTCTCTACCAGCATCTGAAATAGCTTTCCCTGTACACATACATAAAAATCAATGTTGTATGTTTATGATAATGCCATAATAGACAGGAAAAAAAAGAAGCCTTTCCTTATCAGTAATTTCAAAGGTTGCAGACCTGCCATAAACACCCAACTGCAGGAAACGAGGAGGAAGTACAGCTTGAATGCAAGAAAAGGGTATTAATAAACCCCTAACACGAGCTGCGTGCTTTAGAAAAGCTTGCAAATCAAAGCGTTTTCTGTACTTTTAAGGTCAGTGCTGCAGGAAGCAACAATCCTGAAGATTAAAATTAAACTGGAAAAATAAAGAAATCAAAACCAGGACAAGTCCTAAGGAGAAAGCAGAGAGACAATTTCAATCACTTAAAACTACCTGGAACTGGGAGACCTGGCTCCAAAAGGGTGGTGGTGGGATGGGAGAAACCAGATTCCAATTGGCAAAGGAGGCCAAGCTGTGTTTGCAGAGATGCTAATCTAGTGCTGACCTAAGTGCAGCTGCTTTGTAAAGCCCTTATTCTTTTACACAGACAAATTCTAATCACAGCATTTCACATTCCCTGGTTTCTAGGAAGTCCAAGATTTGATGGTTTTGTCTTTTTCTCTTCCCTCTGATTTTTATCAAGTTGTTTTTGCTTCCCTTCCCCTCTCCCCTTCCCTTTCTCGCTCCCAAGTCTTGGCGATGCACGAGAACGTGTTGAAATGCCCCACGCCAGGCTGCACAGGACAGGGTCACGTCAACAGCAACCGCAACACGCACAGGAGGTACCAGCTTTGACTTCTCTTCCCTAATGGCCAGGGCAAGGATGGCAGCAGGGCAACCACCCCCAAAGCCCTGGCTTCACTCTTGCATTGAGAGATGGAGTGACTAAGACTAGGAAAGCAGGGATGATCCTAAATCAAAGAATAACATGGGAAAGCATGATGGGGCAGGGATTTCTGGCTAGGCAATAGGGCATAGCAATGCTTCCAGGTGGGATTATGGAGGTGGGGGTTCATGGAAGGGGTGTTTGGCACAGGGCGCCCTGTGACGCTGATTGGAGGGTGATGTTTGTGTTTAGTGATGTGGCACCGTACAGGATTTCTAGGAATATACATAATATTTAGGCTGAAATGATTATTGACCTGGGAATTTAGGTCCTTCAGCCCAGATGTGGTCAGGAGGGGACAGGGCTGTGCTTTGGGACCGTATAATCATACCCCATGCTCTGGCTTCAGCTAGATTTGAGCACTTCTACAAACAGAAAGGCTGTAAGAGGAGGTGATGGTGCACTTAAAGCTAGAAACCTTTCAAAAAGGCAGACCAGCTTGTGCTGCAGGGATGCACTCATGAATTTATGATTTACCATTCGTTGCACTTGAGCTTAACTGGCAGACAGTGACAGCTCTGTGAGTGCTGATGCGTCTGCAGGCACAAGGTGAGTTTGTGTCATTACTCGTTCAGCCATGGAGGAAGGTGGAGGATGCTTCCTTATAGCTGCCAGAGGAGAACTGAGGAAATCTGCTTGGTTAACTGAGAAGCTGGGTTTGGGGCAGGCAGCAAGTGATCACAGTGAGACCGAGGTGATCCACTGGTGTTAGTGGGTTATGGAGTGAGCTTTGGAGTGAGATCCAGTGGGGTTAGAGCTCTGGATTTCACATGGAGCTGGGTTTGGGTTCTCTCAGTGCTGGCTGCTCCGGTGATAAAGGTGCCTGTGATGGGTTGGGGTTGACTGGGAGCATCTGGGCTCTGCTTAGGAGAGGTTTTTACCTTCCCTAAGCAATTGCTGTAACAGCCAAGCTGTCCCAAAGAGGCAGAGCCTGGCTCACATTTAGGGTGTATGTGAGTAAAAGCCATTACAGCCCCCAAACTCCCCCAGGCACGGATGTGCTGTCAGCCCTGCACATCAGAAGTGTAAATGTTTCCCTGCAAAGGATCCACATAAATACAACTGCAAAAATGCCATTTAGCTGCTAAAACCACCCAAAGAAACCAGCTCCATCCCCTTCTGTGCTCAGCTCAGAGGAGCTGCTGCTTTAATCTACCTCTGTGCCCAGAGGATGCTCCAGGGCTCATATTAGAGATGTTTGGCTGCTTTGCTGCTGGCCAAGACTAAAAGCGATAATATTAAATATAATTATATATTATTATAAGTATTAATAACAAGCATCGATAAAATTATAATAATTATAATTATTAATAATTTTTAAAATAATAATAATAAAAACCTCTAAATGCAAACGCTGTTCTCATGGGCTCTGGGTGCCTGAGATGAAGATTTCCATGCTCATCCCTCATGCTTGGTTTCGTTCTCTCTGTTCTTCTTCCTTTAAAAACCCTCCCACAGTTTGTCTGGGTGCCCCATTGCTGCTGCTGAGAAATTAGCCAAATCACACGAAAAGCAACAAACCCAGACGGGTGATCCTTCAAAGACCAGCTCCAACTCTGACCGGATACTCAGGCAAGTGGGACCACAGCAGGTAACACTGTCCCAGCCCTCCCTGTGCTGCCATGCTCACAGGAGCAGCCGTCACAGCTCCCTCTGGCTGCGTCTGGATACTGCTGAGTCCTGTTATTATCATCATAGGTCTCGCCAAGGTGGGGAGATACTTAATTGATGATCCCAGGGAGGGCATTGAGGACAATGAATTGCTTCTGTAGCATCAATTAATGCTGAGGCTACAGGCCAAAGGGTTTCACCAGTGCAGCAGAAGGCATTTGTGCCGATTGCTCTGCAATGCAAACTGCCAGAGAATGATGGCTATTATATTAGCATTATAAGTAGGGTGGGCTCAGGGAGCGGGAGGAGGAGATTTAGGCTACATATAAATCACTCGATGGCAGTTTCACATGAGTCCACTCGCTTTTCTCCCTTAGCCCGCACGGTTCAGAGGAGAGGAACCTGCCACTCGTTTCCAAACCAGTCACATTTGTTCTGTTATTTCACCCATCTCTATCTTCCTGGGAGAGAGGGCTGTCTCACATTAAGGATGTCCCTGGTAGCTGCTGGCTTCCGTAGCTGATGTGATTCATGAGCCCACAGATGGAGCGTAATATGCTCAGTTATTTTGCAACGAGAGCAGGATAAAACCCGCAGTACAAGCCCTGAGCAGCACTCCCACAAGGGCTTCAAGGTCTGATTAACTTATTTCTTTGCTCCCCAGGACTGCTGAGCACCCTGGTGCTCAGCACTCGCTGCTTTGGAAAGGCCATTTAGGGCCATTATTTATTTATTTGCAGCGGAGCCATCAGGAGGATGGTCCATGCCCCGAGGAGCTCCTGCTCCGAGGACTCGCTGGTGGAAAGAGGTCATGGCAAGGAGAATAACAATAGGCCATTTATATACAATTTATATGCAAGACAAATTGATTCATGATAGGCAGCCCAGCAGAAACAGGTCTTTAAGAAGGACTCTGCAGGCAGGGAAGACACCCTGGTGCCTTTGCAATGAACCTGCAGCAGGGAGAGGAGCTAAATTGGGGTCCTCACGCCTCCATGTGCTGTCCTGTGTCATCGGTGCCCTAAATGAGTGATGCCCAAGCGTCTGCTGCTGTTGGAAAATGCTGCCACACTACAGCAGCCTTCAAGGATGTTGGTTTGGATGAAATTGGCACCTCAGAGTTTTGCTTAAAAAGAGAAAAAGAGAGAGAAAAAAAGGGAAAATGTGGAAAAATAAAAGAAGGAATCCAAGAGACCCAAACTAGATGCACACTAGAGCAAGAAGGATGTCACTGCTCTCTCTTCCCCAGTAACCCCTAAGGGACAAGGTGCAGCTACACATCCCCACTGAGACTGGTCCCCTCCCAACAGCCATCTCCTCAAGGAAAAGAGAAATCACTGTTGCTCATTGTTTCATCCTCAGGCCTATGTGCTTTGTGAAGCAACTGGAGATCCCTCAGTACGGAAGCTACCGGCCCAACATGGTCCCAGCAACCCCCCGGGCCAACCTGGCCAAGGAGCTGGAGAAGTACTCCAAGGTCACCTTCGATTATGCAAGTTTTGATGCTCAGGTTTTTGGCAAACGCATGCTTGCCCCAAAGATTCAGACTAGCGAAACCTCACCTAAAGCCTTTAAATGTAAGTTGGGAGCAGGGATGGGCTGGGTTTTGCATATTCTGCCTTTCTCAGTGTATTGCAAAGCTCTTGGGATGCTGCGTTTGGGGTGATGGGAGAGCCTTGGGACTCGGCTGCTGGATCCCTCCTGCTGTTGCAGAACAGGAGAAATGGGTGTGAATATTAACCTGAGTGATGTGTCTAGGTGGGATAAGTTACACTGCTGTCCCCAGTCTATCCCTGTTGCGTTGCAGTTCATATCTCTTGATCTGTCTTTCCTCATCTAGCTAAATGGATTACAGTTTTCTTCTCTTCCATCTTATATATGACCCACTCCACACATTTGTCTTCCCTGCTGTGCTCTGCTCTCCAGCTCTGCTACCTATCGATCATTCACCTCCTATCTCCCAGCTCTTTCCTATCGTAGCCACCCACTTCTGCTCTGTACCGAGGACCTTGCACTGGTTACATCACTGTGCAAGGAAAGAGTGGGTAATAATGAAATGGCTAAATAAACCCTCAGGGGCTGGGGTGTCAGCAGCAGGAGGGATGCTGCATGGAGAGACAGATGATGTTAAAATCCACCTTCCCTTTGACACCAAATGTGCACCTGAAGACATCTTTTTGAGAGGAAAAAAATAAGATTTAGGAGCCTGGCTTGCAGAAGTCAGCAGCCTCGAGAGGGTTTTCTGTGTCTGGCTAATCCCACTTCCACAATCCTGCTTAATCCTGATGCAGCTGCTCTCTAAAAAGTGCTCATACTTGAAAGCATCCCGGTTGTTGCACTACAATGGAAGCGCTCTTTATTGCAGTACTAAATCTGTACAGGATCAGACAATGAAATTGGATGGAGGCCAGAGAGCACAACTGCCACTGTCATCCTGGGTTAGGGCTGATGGAAAAGTAATTTGTTTCCCAGCACAAGTGATTCTGTCGCTGAATAGATTGTGTTATTTGCAATATTAGCAAAGAATTTTCAGTGTAATTGTACTGACAAAAATAATTCCAGCAGACCCACTAGGATAATCCTTTCTATTTTTTCTCCTCACTTATTTTACTAATTTGCTGATTGCGAGTCTATTAGTGGTAGAAATACTTATGAAATGGAAAAGCATCGCTGAGCCTCCGGTGTGAAATTGAAATTGGCATCTCCCGATCCGGGATATTGTCAGGTTGGGCTGGCAAATACCCGCATCCCGCTGCAAAGACATGGATTAAACTGGACTCGAAACCAAGGAGCCATGCACAAGAATAACCATTCGGGCAAAGCTCCAATGAGTTAATCAAAGCGACAAGATGAATATGATTGCCAGTCATAGCAGGGAAATCTGTTCCTTTCACTGAGAACTTATTTGAAAGAGATCTTCATCCAGAGGGATTTATATTGCCCTGCATGTGTGTGCATAACTCCCATTAATGTTAATATGCATTATATACGCGCACAAGGAGGGAGAAAGCAGTCCTTGGGAAGATTAGCATTTTATAGTGCCCTATGTGACTAGTTTGTAATGGGAATAATGAAATCGCTTTGCTGTGTAGCCGCACCAACCAGGATTGTCTTGCCGCTTCGCTGCCATCAAACCGAAGCTTATGAGTGAGATACCAACTGAAAGGGGGATTTTTTTCACCCCAAAATTAAGAATTTGAAGATTTTGCTGATTAATTCAAAGTACAGTCCTGTGAGCGATCAAAAGCCGATGATCCCCTGTTTGCACCCACTGAAACCACAGACTTTGAGGTCAGGGCCCTCTTAGACAGGAGCAGGTTCAGGATTAGGGCAACTTTTATTGTGGGTTGACCCTGGGAAATACTTTCATTTCATCAGGTGTAAAGAGAAATTGCATTCAGGATTGCACTGTCTTGCTCTGTGTTATATGGCAACAGAGCAGTGTTGCGGCTCTGTAATAAATCCGGTTATTCAGGCATACTTTCACAACACGTCAGCTGTCAGGAAGCCCATATTTCAGCGGTGTCGTCATTGGAAGCTCCTATTTCATGGCCGTAGTTTTGCCATTAATGGAATTTTTTAAATGGTAAGTTTTCAAACATGCTACAAGAAATCTCCCCATCCGTCAGCTCCGCAGATAGGTTATGAGCATAGAGAGAGCAATGAAGAAAGAGCCGGGAAGCTTCTCTAAGCTTTCTCCTTTAACCACTTCCACTGAGGAGCAGCGTTGATGGAGGAAAGCACTCATGTTTTGGGGACTTGGTGGCAGAGTCGTTAATGAATTAGGTTTTCACACCATTCCAAAAGCAACAGAATAGCCCGCAGACTGGTAATAACCACAGGCTGCCCTGGATCTGCTCATAGAGGGGCTGTGTCAGCCTGACTTAAGCTCTCATCGCTCTCTGTGCTGGTTATACATTAAACTTGTGCTGTTCCTTCTGTTTTTATTCCAGCCAAACCTTTTCCAAAGGCCTCTTCCCCCAGCCACAGCCCCTCCAGCAGTTACGTGAAGAGCACTTCATCTTCCTCCACAGGCTTTGACTACTCGCAGGATGCTGAGGCTGCGCACATGGCTGCCACAGCCATCCTCAACCTCTCCACCCGCTGCTGGGAAATGCCAGAGAATCTCAGCACCAAGCAGCAAGAAGCCCCTGGCAAGGTGAGCTGAGTGTGACCGCAACTCCAGCTGCCATAGGGTGGGTTAAAGCCTGAAGTTTGGGATGGGAGAAATACCTTTTTTTAACCCTTCCTTTCATTTTAATGTTTAAATATAGAGGGGATGCACAAACTCATCACGTCACCCTTTAGCTCCCTGCTTTGGGTGATGCGCTTTGGAGGAGGTAATCTTGGCTCTTAATGCGTTATGGAAATGCATCACGGCTCAAATTACCAATCTGAGATGAGCATCACTTCCAGCCAGAGTCTGAGCTGGTTTCAGTTGCTCGCTGGTCTGTGCCTGATGCCATTTGAGATTCCCCAGTTGCATCCAGGCTGATCTCCAGCTGTTTTTCAGAGGAATGCAGGTTTTCCACAAGTCCTGTGTTGCATTCCCAGCCTTGGGCAGATGTCTCAGATATCATGGGGCATCTTAAATGGCACTAGATGCCCACGTTCAACAGCTGAGCCAAAATACCACATTGGTGGTAGTACAGGGCACGTTTCTGAACTATTTACGAAAGAGCATCCCTTTTCATTCAGTTCCTTCTAACTGGCTGTGTTGAGGATGGGGCATGGATAACCAGCCCCCCCTGCACTTCAAAAGACAAATGGGGGCAAGATGCCCACTGGGAATTGTGGCAGCTGCTAACATTGGGCATGTTTCCAACCTTTCAGTCCATGGACATTGAGGTGGATGAAAACGGGACTCTGGACTTGAGCATGAACAAGCACCGCAAGCGGGAAAGCACCTTTCCCAGCAGCAGCAGCTGCAGCAGTAGCCCCAGCATGAAGTCCCCAGACGTGTCCCAGCGCCAAAACAGCACCAGTGCCACGAGCAGCACCATGACCTCCCCCCAGTCCAGCCAGACCTCCCGCCAGGATGAATGGGATGGGCCCATTGACTACACTAAACCAAACCGTCAGCGGGAGGAGGAGCCAGAAGAGGTGAGAGGTGACTTTTGATGCTTGAATAATGCCTCTTGGGGGATTGAATGCCATGGTTTGCTTGTGCAGTTGTCCTATTTTCCCCCAGAACTCCTAATCTGTCCTTTGACCTAGGTGCTGCTGAGGATGAGTATGGGGGGATTGCACTCATCTTCATCCCTCCAAAACCTTGTGAAAAACCAGGTGTAAATCCCTGTACAGATGTGGTTTCCACATTTGTCCTCTAAACAGGGTAAATTAGACTATTGGATCTCTGGCTTGGGTACCACAGTGTTGGTAATTCTGTGCTAACTCTCAACTGGGATGAACCTGGGATCCCACCTTTTTGCATTGCTCAGCAGCAATGACCACCACTACAACTGCTTTTCCTGTCTGTTTTCTTGCAGTCAGAGCCTGCTGCCCATTCTTTCGCTTCCTCAGAAGCTGATGAGCAAGAAGTATCGGAGGAAAACTTTGAAGAACGAAAATACCCAGGGGAGGTTACTTTAACCAACTTCAAGCTTAAATTCCTCTCCAAGGACATCAAGAAAGAGCTGCTCACGTAAGTCCTGCCTCCAAGACTTATCAAATAGGTACCCAGCACAGCCAGGCTGGTGGGAGACAAAATGTGTGCTTTCAGGATTCATGGATGGGGGCTATTATGGTGCATCTTATATTGGAGAAAGATCCTGACCTTGCTCATGTCTATGTAGTTATGGCACTGGGTGGGTGGAAATACAGACCCAGGTCTGTTCTGTTAGATGGGGTATTGCTCTGCATCCACAATGATCTCTGAATTAGTGATTAATGTTTAGAGCCTGACTCAAACGCTGCAGCTTGGGCCTGGCTCTGACCTAATGGCAGGCTGGGATCAGTCTGGAGATTGTGACCAGAATGTCCCAGCAAATCTGCTGTTCTTGGCTTTTCCTGTGCATCTGACCTTCCTGTATGTTAAACAGCGCATGGTTTTGCTGACCCTATACAACATAGATTGTTATCTGGTGATGCAGCAGGAGGCTGAGGGAACAGGCAGGCAGGGAGGAGATCCGTTGGGGCAGAGCAGCAGCAGCATCTTCCCTAAATGAGCCAAGCACAGACCAGCTGCTCTGTGCAAAGCTCTAAAGGCTTTTTAAAACCCAGCAGCAAAGTGAACAGCAATTTCTGAGGTAGAGCCTTGAAATCCTCCTGTGTTTTAATTGAATTTCAAGGGTAGAGAGATTTCCTAAATAGAAATAGCCTTGGAATAAATAAATGGTGTTATGGGCAGCCCTGAGCCTTCTCTCCCTGTTTAGCATCCTTGCTCCTTTCTGGCCCAAGGGCTGTAATGAATTAGCTGTAGTTAACACAGGAGCAGACTTGTCACTGTGTCTGATACTCCAGGGCTATGTGTAGCTGATGGCAGTTGCTGTGAAGATGCTCCTTACCTCTGTCACCCTCCTGTTGGTGCATGAGTGGGTACCACGTACATCACTGCTGCTTGAGCATCTTCGTATCAGTGCTTGCTCTAGGACTTGTTGTGCTTGTGAGGGTGTTGTGGCTGTGAAGAGGATGCAAGGGTGAGCCCCTTGAGTCCTCTTCACCTCCCAGCTTGAGCCAAACTGTCCCAGGATATCCCCGTGGTGTCCTGGGACATCCCTGGTCTCTTGCATACCTTGGGCAGGCAGGGCATGACTGTGCCAGAGACCCACTGCTCAGGCACAGTCTGGGTTTTATTCCCTGCACACCCATAAAGAATGGCACCTCTTCCCATCACTGCACAAGGGCAATTCACAGGGAAGGCAGCAGAAAGGGAAGGGGAGGAAATGCAGCAGAGGGGATGTGGCAGCTTCTGCCCATCCTCACTTCAGGATCCCTCAGGCGCATCAATCAGAGATTACTTTTATTCCCTTTGTGGAGTGAACAGTATTTCCAAGCTTTTATTTGCAGATACAAGGGCTGAAAGAAAGAAAACCATTTCATAAAGCTGAAATCTGAGGCTTTCAAGGAATAAGCTGATTCCTGCAGCTTCAGTATGGCAAATATCATGCACATTGGCAGCACCCAGACAGGGTGTTCATGCCCGTTTGTCCATGCCACCCAACCAGCTGCTCCAATTCTCCCACTGCCATCGAGCAAACCAAACAGCTCCATATTCCAAGTGTTTTCTTCACATTTTCTACAAGTTTTTCCAGTTTTTTCAGGGTTTTTTTCAGGATCTTTTTGATCTTTTGGGGGATAAAAAAGGGAAGAACAGCGGCCGATGGGGAAAGAGCTGGTTTATTTGCATGCAAACAGACACACACTGAGGTCTGATGGAAGGAGCCAGCTTTGCAGATCCATGGCTCTCAAGTGAATCCATTCACTTATCCTCCTTCTTCTTTTTATCCAGTTGCCCAACCCCAGGCTGTGACGGCAGCGGACACATAACAGGAAACTATGCCTCTCACCGCAGGTGGGTCAACCTTTTGTTCGCGGTTTGGGCTCTAAAGGCATCTTGATTTTTGTCCTTTAGTTTGGTTCTGGTTCCTCCCCCTTCTGTTGCCCCTCTCCCTCCCCAACCCTTTTTCTTTTTCCTTTTTTTCCTTTTTTTTTTCCCTTTTTTTTTTTTGCTTATCCAGATATTCCATCTCTTCTCTTTCAGCCTTTCTGGTTGTCCTCTTGCTGACAAGAGCCTCAGAAACCTCATGGCTGCCCACTCTGCTGACCTCAAGTATGTTTGCGCTCAACTTGAAACTCCTTTTTTTTCTTTATTTCCACCCTTTTTTCTCTCTTCCCCCCTTCCCTGCCCCCCCTCCTCTTGCTCTGCTTTTGCTTTTCCATCCCTCCCCTTCTCCTTTCAAAGAGCCCATCAAAATCCATCTGCGAGGAGCAGTGATGGGGTCCAATTTCCAGGCGCTGCATTGAGATGAGGCAGTGGCATGGAGAAAGGCTTATTTTTGGGAGATGGGATTAGGGCAGTGATAAGAAATAAGCTGGACTCTGGGCAGATTTCCTTTGGGAATTCTTTCCCCCAAGGAAAATATCCTTCTTTTTCATTTGGCTTCTTTTCCCCAGTTTGTGCCATGACCCTCTTCATTCAGTGTTTTTGTACATCTCTCAAATAATCCAAAGCCCAGATAAAGGCACATGGTTTATTTTTGGGAAGAGGTGCAGCTGGGAAAATACCCTCAATTTTAGGGGCCATTCAGGGTGGAGTGACGGTCGGTTCCTATTAATTCCCATGGGAATTGGATTTGTGAGAGATCAAGGATGCACCCAGTGAGGCTGGACCCTGAGCCAGTGGTAAAGGGCTCATGGGCACCTGAATTCCTGTGTTCCCATTACTGATCCTGAAGGGAGGAATCTGATTTTGCCACTTTCATTCAAATATATTCCTTGGAATCCTGTTTGCAGCTTTGTTTCTGCCTTCCCCAAACTCCTCATTTTCAGTAGGAGCTTATTCTTCACAAGGCGGTTTCCCAAATGCTCTCTTTGGTTGCTTCCCCTGAAGAGAGGTTTAATAGAAATAGCATTTAGAATAGATGGAGACACTGCTGGGACCCGAAATCTCCTCCATCCAACCTGCATCTTTGGGGGAAACCTCATTTAAATCTGTTTTCAACATCTCTTCCATGGATCCAGCTTAACTTTGGAGGCCGATTCTCCTCTGAGCTCCCTGCTTTGAATCCAGTTTCAGGATTATTTAGACACTGAAATAGAACTATAACTGAAGAGCCTCTACAGGAGGAAAACCTCATGGAGGACTCCACATTGCATAGGCTTTTAATGAAAACCAATAATGCCCTGTGTCCTGTGTGCTGTCAGTGATGTTTGGAGCCATAGTAGAGTCAGGCAGGAACCCTTTTGGACATTAAGGTGATTTGTAAAGTCCCAAATCCCTATTTGGTGCCCTGTAGGGCAGTGTGGGGCTGGGGCTGCTCCACACTCCACCACCAATGTGAATCCTTGTGCCAGGAAAAATGCTTGTTAAAAGCTTGCTCCTTATCACAGAGGTGGAAAAGTAGCTGGATTAGCTGATATTAATAGAATATGCTAGTGGATGGAAAGGACTCGCATGATTAGCACTAAGTACACTTAATCATGCATTATAGACAATATACATTTTGAAAGAACCTCTTGAGAGAGCTTTGCTGAACTGCTGTTTCTCCAACAGCCTTAAAGAATAGTCAGTGATCAGGCCATTAGTGTTAAAGATATTAAAAGCTCCTAGGAACAGTGCCCGTTGCCAGTAAGGACCTGGAGAGAAAGCAAACTGGGCTGGTCCTCAGAGAGCATCACACCAAGCCTTGGTGGGCAGCATCCCCTGCTCCCCTTGGGTACCCAGTGTCAGTGCTTTCTGTCAAAATACTGTATAAAACGGAGGAATTTTGGACAAAACAAAGCTTTTAAATGTTATTTCCCAAGTACTATTCTTTATGTCCTAGTGAGGATGGGAGCAGAGGAGGGAGGAAGGGAAAGAGGATTTGGAGATATTACAGATAGCGCAGACAGAGCTTTTCACAACTTCAGATAAGGCCATGTCAGTGTTATAAATTCTATTTCAGGGGTTAATATACCTGGTATAAAAAAAATAGCTCCAGGCTGGAACATGCAATAAAAGGTCTCTGTCGGTATGATTTGTCTCCAGATAATTAAAAATGAAAATCAAATCACTTCTCTTCCCCTCTTTAACTGAAAGGCAAAAGGAGTGGGTCTATAATTCCATCCCGCCCTGAAGCAAGAACAACAAAGAAATAGTTTTGCTTTCTACTTTAACAGCACATAACAGGGAAATGTCACTGTCATCTCCTAAACCTGTACTTCCAGACGCGTTAGGGAGTTTGCATCCTCACTGAGGTCCGGTTGGATGTGTCCCTTCTCTTCGTGTACCAGACCTGCGTGTATTTATGTTTTCCTGGGTCTGAGCATGCTGAGCTTTGCTCCTGACTTAGTCTCCCTGCCACCCTTCTAGGACCAGGCCATGTCCCTGCTCTCCCACACTAGGTGAGGTGCCACAAGTTTTCACCAATGAAGACAATTCATTGCCCCACAAACGCCAAACCCTCCCCAGAGCTGGTGCAAAGAGGAGAATTTTGCTATTTTGTGACAAAAAAAACCCAAAATGACACTTTAAAGGGCTCTTTCCAAGCTGCAAAGCTAAAGGCATCTGTGGAAATCACTGCTCCACTCACCCTTAGGGGCCAGAGCTGAGACCTTCAGTTGGGCTTCCTCTTGATGGTGGCCGAGGTGGCCCCCATGTCCAGAGCGGTAGGCTATTGTTCTGGGTTTTGCCTAGGCTTATGCCCAGCCCAATGGCCATGGATAGCATCTGCTGTCTCCTTATGGCTTCCTGAAGATGACATCCACTGTCCTGAAGGTCTTTTATTTGGCTTATTGTCATCTTCTGAGCTGTCCCGTTTGTGAGGAGGGGGGACAGAAGCCGGGAGCCACCACCCACTGTGCTCCCAACATCCCACCTCTTCCCACTGACGTTCCTCTCCAACACCACCATCATGCAGCGATCCATCGACTCTGGTGGATATTCCGGACCTTGTTCTTATGAAGGGAGAGGGGGCAGGATGAAAAACCTGCTTCTGCGCTGGCAGTCCCTCAATTTCTCTTTGCAATGAGCCGCTGCAGAGCACCGATCACCTGCTCCCATCCCCAGGCTAATCTGCGCCTCCCTTTCCTCCGCAGGTGCCCTACTCCTGGTTGTGATGGCTCTGGTCACATAACAGGAAATTATGCATCGCATAGAAGGTAAGATCTTCTTCAATTGGTTTTTCTGTAGTCTCTTTCTGTTTTGTTTTGATTTTGGGGTTTTTTTGGTGTGTTTCTCCCCCCTGCAGTGGGCAGAGTTGTAAAGTCCTGAATAAAACATTAATGTTACTGACAACTGAAGCCTATTTTCATCTCTTTAATCTGACTTCTCTTTTTTTCTGATGTTTCCAGCATCTGATTAGAAGCTCCTTTCAACAGCATAAAAGACAAAGGGTCAGATTTTAGCTGATGCAATGTTCCTGTTAATAATGCTACCTATTTATGACTTCTATTATCACTTTAGAGCATTAATAGCAGAGATCTGAGCCTTCTGTTTCAACAATTCCATTAAACATCGCAGGCTGTTAGCAGAGATCTTCTTATCTAGACACCATTAATTACTGTCCATCTCCCTCAATTTCTGATTATCTTTTTCTTTCCTCCTGACTTCTCCTCGTGATGTGAAGCTGCAAAACGAGGGAGATCAAAAACACTGTGCCAAATGCAAGGGAAAGCTGACTGAAGCGGGGGAATAGCAAATGCAGTGATTCTGCCAGTGAGACAGGCCTTTCTTCTCTTTTTAACCACAGTCTGTCAGGCTGCCCTCGTGCCAAGAAAAGTGGGATCAAGATCACCCCGACAAAGGATGACAAAGAAGACCCAGAGCTGATGAAGTAAGTCTGGAGATACCTCCTGAGTGGAGCCTTTCTCTCTATCCCCCTTTGCCTCGCACAGATTTATGCGGAGCAGCACAATGATGCTCGGAGCAGCACAGTGATGCTCAGAGCATCATCTGCCTGCACTGGAGCCAAAGCTCTTCTGTTGGTTTTGGGGGGAATTTTTCCCTAATCCCAAAAATGGTGTTGTGATGTTGGAATGTGATTAGAAAATCGGGCAGTGGGGACGTAATGGTGTATTTGGCTTTGTGGATGTGAATGGTAAGCTGTTAGGGTGCAAGCAGTTCTTCCCCTTCCTGTGCTTAATTTAACTCCTAAAGAACCCACCAGCGTTGTAAATGAGGGTAAAAACCCACAGGCAAGCAAAGCATTGCAGGTTTTTGAGGATCAGTGGGCAGGTGAGGGGTGCTGGTGCATTTTCTTATCTCCTAGGAATGCAGTAGAAATAGGAACTGAGTCCAACTAGGATCCAGTAACCTGGAATTACGTGTGTTTTGTAGGGTCTTTGCTATGGCTGAATACCCAAAGCAAACAAAAAGCCTTTCTCTTTGCCTCAGGCTGAATTTTGCTAAACATCCCAGGGGATTTATTCCTAGTGGGAACAGAGATTTCAAATCCCTTAGCTTTCGTTTGCTATGAAATCCATTTGTCCTGACTTTTAGCAAGGCTGAGTATCCCGGGCTCAGCATCCAGAGCTTGATGCGAGGTTCAGGGTCTGTGTCTTGACCTCTCATGCTGCTACAGGACATTAAAACCTTTACAGCAAGGCTGGGGCCAGCACTGACTCCAGGATCCTAATCCAGAGCACTCCCAGCTTTTCCAGGACCCAGCAAGTGCAGGTGGAAAGGGATAAGAAGGAACGGAGAGGGATAAAGAAAAACTTATTGACCCCATCTGAGTTTCCATTTGCCATGAGCACTGGCTTAGCTGCCCAAGCCACTTTGGCTCAGCAGCCTGTCCCCAAATGCATCTATTTTACCTCATTTTAGCCCCAGGGCAGGTCTTGCCCTTGCAGAACATGGTGAATACCTGGGTGTATGCAGCTTTTGCCCTGGAGCAGAGGCTGAGCTGGAGCAGGAGCCTGTGGGAGCGGAAGAGCCCTGTGGGAAACAGGGCTGCGCCAGCCGGGGGAAGGACCTTTAGGAAGAAGATGGTATTTGAGCCATCTGCTGTGTTCTCGGCACACAGGAAGGAAAGCTCCCGGTTAAATGGGCCGGGTGGTAATTAGCAGGAGTTAGCCGAGTTTATTAAAAATTAAGCAACTTCCTCAAGAATCTGTGGGATAAAAACTCCGGGTTTGGCTCCAATACACTGCATTGCAGGTGGTGGTGGAATGCTGTGCCATTAACCACTGACACAAAGGAGGAAAGGGCAGCAAATGCTGTTGTGCAACTCCCAGCTGCTGCACTGTTCACATTTGCTTCCTTTACTGCAGCTGGAGCCCTTGGTTGGGTGGTTGTTCCTCTCTATGTCTTCAGCCAGGGATGTGTGTCCTATGGGCTGAGGAAGCCAGGGCTTTGCTCTTCCTTTCCTGCCCCACTCAGGGCTGGGAGCAGTCAGAAGTGAGCCCACTGGCTCCCCCAGTGTTGGGTTCTCTGCTCATCTCAATCTCCTCTCTGGCAGGTTAAAGCCATTCCCCTTGTCCTGTCCGTACAGGCCCTTGTCAGAGGCCCTTCTCCAGGTATCTTGCAGCCCCTTTAGGCACTGGGGCTGCTCTAAGGTCTCTTCAGAGACTTCTCTTCTCCAGACTGAACACCCTGTATACTTTAACCTAGTCCACCCTAAAAATTCAAACGCCAGGAAGCTAAAGTGGCAAGAAATGGGGCTGGATTTTCTGACAACTATAAAGCTGATTCTGGCCTAAGAGGCTCATTGTGGCTCTGCTGCTTGGTGACTATGGGTGCAGGTAGTGCCAGGTGAGCTGTGAGGGTCTCAGTGGCATAAGGATGTGAAAGCATTCCCCTTCTGTCCCATGGCACGGGCAGAGGCTCCTCTGAGACACTCAAAACAACCCAGTACAATGACCCTTTCCCTGCTGCCTTCCCCCAGCCCAGTGTTCACAGCAAGGTGTGCTCAGTGCAGGTTTGCGTTAAGGAGCTTTGGCTCTAAATCCTTCCTCCACCTGCACTGAGTGCTATTTGGAACCCAGCCGAGCTTTGCACATCGCCACCGAGGAGAAAGTCATTGGGTCCCTGTTGTTTTTGCTGTTCATCCCTCAAGTAATTTCCTACAGACATGACTGAACAGATCACCTCAACCTTCAGCCCAGCCCTGGCATCAAATGGGAGCATCATCCACAGGTGCCCAATTGATCAGACACTATTGGTGCTTCTGTTAAATAATACTAATAATTAAAAATAAAGAAATAACGTGACTAGAAAAGCCCCATCCAGCTGTTAAGCACAATGAGGCTCTGGTTTATTTGTTAACAATGAAAATGTAATGAAAGTTAAATTAACAGCGTAAAATATGTAATGGTTGGGCTGTAACGGCTGCGTGCTAAATGCTGGGGTTTGTCTTGTTCTTGCTTTTCCTCCTCCCCCCTTCCCCATCCTTTTCCTCCTGAGGATTCAGTAATTTGCTCGCGATCATATAAAAGCAATGATGTTATGAATTTACTGAGGATCCTGCTGGCAGGGATATTATAAGTGAATTGTGCTGCATTTGCAGCTGATTAAAATCGAGATCAGCAGTTTTCAAATTATCTTGGGAAAGGGCTGGGTGTACACAGCCCCCCCCGCCCCCCCTTTGCTGTCATCTCCCTTTTGTATGAAACACAAACAATCAGGGCAATCATTTCTGGGGTGAAATGCAGCTCGTGATTTGCAGGAGCAGCTCAGTGGGTGTTTTGCTGGGGAAACTGAGTCCCTAAGTGCTTTCAAAGCCAGGACACGGGGGCTGGGTTTGCCATTTCTTATTTCCACCTCCCCTTTTTTTAGAGCAACCTCCCTTGAGTAATAAACTTCAAACTGTATTTCGTATTGACCAGTATCTTTATAAGCAAATGCAAACTACAGCAGAAACACTAATAGATACACCGGGCTTTGTGGAACGGCTGAATTTAGTGAGTGTGCCATTAGGTGGGGAGGATGCGAGCAGGGGGGAAAGAGATGTCCTTTAGAGAGGTCCTCATCCTCTTGGCAATCAGCACAAGTTGTGTTTGTGCTTCCACAACACCTCTCACAGCTCCTGTATGCTTGAAACAGTGGCAGAAGCACAAGGATGGGAGGGCTGGTGACTGTTAATTCCTACTATTACCCCCTTGAGAGCATAGGTTTCTCTCTCGGTAGCCATGGAATGTGAACCAAGAAGAGGAGGCAAGTGAGGCAGAGCAGTGCCACGGGGTCTATTTGTCTTAACTGGTACAGGCTCAGAAACCCTTCAGATACCTCATTGCACAGGTTGCAGCCTGATGGGCTTCCAGGTCAGGGACTGGTTCATGGGAAGGGTTGTGTCCCTGTGGGCACAGGCAGTGCTCCCACACCCTGTTGACCTACTGTAGGGTTGAAGGCTCTGGTTCCTGCTTATCCGTAATCTGCTTAATTCCCTCTTCATTCCTGTGTTGTAATTCCCTGTGCCCAGGTGTCCGGTTCCTGGCTGCGTTGGGCTTGGACACATCAGTGGCAAATACGCCTCGCACCGGAGCGCCTCGGGGTGCCCCCTTGCAGCCCGCAGGCAGAAGGAAGGATCACTCAATGGCTCCTCCTTTTCCTGGAAGTCATTGAAGAACGAAGGCCCAACCTGCCCTACCCCAGGCTGCGATGGTTCTGGCCACGCCAATGGGAGCTTCCTCACTCACAGAAGGTAAATCACAGGGTTGAAATCAACGTGAGTGTGACAGTGCCATGGACTAACCCCATCTGTGTGCAGATGCTACTTGAGCATCGGTCAGCTCTACATGCAAGGCTCAATAGCTGGAGCTTTATGTGCTGACCTCAGGTTGCTCTGAGGTCGCAATTTTCTACTTAGAAGTAAATGCATAATTGCTTTAATATTGCAATAGTGATAATCATAGAATCCCAGACTGGTTTGGGTTGGAAGGGACCTTAAAGCTCATCCAGTCCCAACCCCCTGCCATGGGCAGCGACACCTTGCACTCGAGCAGCGTGCTCCAAGCCCCTGTGTCCAACCTGGCCTTGAACACTGCCAGGGATGGGGCAGCCACAGCTTCTCTGG
>WYDI02000452.1:0-21157 GCA_009867235.2 Psittacus erithacus
ATTACTGACCAGCAGTTAGAAACATTGGTGTTATCAGCGTTGTTCCCAGGCTGAAAGTCAAAAACACAGCACTGCACCAGCTACTAAGAAGGGGAAAAATGGCTGCTACTGCTGAACCCAGTACAATCACTTGTGTGGATTTATGAACTAAAGTCTTCAAAACTGAAGTATTATCATTCACATAAAGTAGCTGTTCTTAGGAATTTCATCTATTCAAATAACTTTTTGTGTATCTGAGTGTCATAGCAATGATAAATTCTCCATCTGCCATTTGTTTCGCACACAAACAAATAAGAAAAAATCATTGAAACTCATTGGAAAAAAGATACTTTCCATAGGTCATCGGTTACTTTATTTATCTCAAAGATGCTGTATCTGGGTTTAAGACTGCAATAAGGTCACCTCTCTGCCAAAGTAAATCAGGACTCCTGCGGGACTCAGCTCTCTTTGGCAGCCTACAAACCAATCTCCAAAATGAAGTAACAGGATCTTCAGCACCTCTCTGTGTGTTTGCATAGCTCTGTTCATATAGTCTCATTTCTGTTTGTCTAGGTAGTGTGACTGTCATTTCACTTAAGCCGATCACACTTGATCACTGCTTGTGAGGAAGAAGAAATTTTTAGAAGGATCCTTTTCAAGGTGTTTTCTCTGTGGCAAATTTAAACTTAATTCCATTTCCCATTAGGACAAACTTTTCTCTGGGCTTCCGAGTAACAAGGTTTAGTTGCATTATTTAAAGATGCCAAAAGAAACTATGCTTTTTTAAAAAGACTTTTTTCTCTGTGTGTTCAGGTGGTCTTTTTCTGACTATGGCAATACTGAGGATTAATTTTAGGAAAATAAATATTTACTGCATTATATTGCATCATAATACAAATCTTAAGCTTGTACATATTCACAATTAGACTACTGAAGGAGTCAGGAGAGTAATTGCCAGTGGGTTTGGGGTTTGTTGTAATGGTGGTGGGTTTTTTTAACTAAAAGTACATTGGTCCAGCCCTACAGGATATATTCCATTTAGTAACCAAATATCTGTGTAGGAGGTGCTTCTTTACAGCAGGATAAGCTGATAGAGACCATCAGCTACATATCAGAATTGACTATTCTTCTGGTTTGCAGCTGGAATTGTTTCCTATCTGCGTCCAGGACTTACTGGGCAGGCACACAAACCTGCCTAAGAGAATTTCGTACCTGGCCTATTTCTAATGTCTCTTCTTCAATGGCTGGGTATTTAACTGCTTGTGGCACATAACTTCAAAGCAGATAATGTGAGGCTAGTCATGATGGGTCCCTGAAGCTATAAAAAGATAGTAAATTTGCATTAAAAGGTTTAATGGTCTGGAAATCCATACTAAAATGGAATCAGTAAAAGGGTCTGTAAAGAAAAGTCACTGACCCAGCAGTGGGGATTCCAGGAGCACTTCCTTCAGCAAGCACCACGCAGTTCAGCAGCACCCTGCTTCTGATGAACACGACTGTGAAAGCACAATGCACCTATTGAATTTAAAATGCAGCTTGAAACTTCCTCAGTAGGGCAAATACATTGCTCACATTTTTGAGATGGTGGTCTTTACTTAAGTAACAGATTTTCAGATTTGTTTGAAACAAATTGCAATTTTAACTGGTCATGGAGAAGCTATGGTCTTGAGAGGGAGGCAGTGAGACAAAAACATCTTTATTTCAAATCAAAGATTATTACATTCCCTTTTACTTCCCTTAAGAAAGAAAAATGTTTGGAAAAAATATAAGCAGAAATGCAAAAATAGAAGAAAAAGTGTTTTGAAAACTTAGGAAAAAAAAATCACTATTGACGATCATGTAAAAACCTTGCAGAAAAAGAGAGAGTACAGTCAAGCAGAGCAGCCAAAGCTAGAGAAACTGAATCACCAAGAACTCTCATGCTGAAAATAGAGGTATGTGCATTTTCCTGTGTAAGTTGTCCCATAGATCAATGCCATGTTCAAAATTAAATATATTTATTCAGATGGGGTCTGGTTTTCTGTTTCCCTGATGTCCAGCCAAGTTTACTGCTGGTTTTTACTAGATCCCAAAATTGACTTCACAATGAGTTAAAGCTCGAAGGGCTCTATGACAACTTTTTAATGCAAAGTAATAGCAACTGATCAGTTGGCAATCACTTAACCTGAGGTGAAGTAAATAAACAACTTACCCTCGTCCTGTCCTGTCCTTTCCTGGGATCCTCACAGGTTGCATGAAAAATGTGGTCATAACCCTTGGATGGCAGGCTGCTGGGGATGAACACTGGCATCTGTTCCAGCATTCAGTTTTCATGCTCAAGGGGGATTTTCACTCCATCTCTAGGAATGCAAGTTCTACAGGGTTAAAAGGCACTTCATTTAGTTTAATGTGTTGCTGAGAGGAAAAACTTGATTTTCCCGAAGAGTCTAATTGTGGTAGACATCTATGTGTCAATGAAATTACATTAAATAGCTATGAAAATCTTTGGATTTCTACATGTCTGTTATAAGGAAATTAAGCACCAAAAATCAACACCAGGGTGTTTTAGAATCAAAACTCTGTTCTACTTGAAGTGTTTGATTGGACAACTTAATGTAGAAAAGTAAAGAAGGTTAATACCAGGCTCTTTTTTCCCTTGATTATCATCAAACACTGATGAACATTCAGTGAAGAAGGTATTATCTAGGGTCAAATCATCTTTCTTTGCCACTGCAAAACCGCCTTCAGCTTGTACATCAAAAGATTTGTGGTAGAGATGGGGTAGGTAAATTTTTCTCTGTTATGACCAGACCTGAGCTTTTTCACAAGCAGTGATGAGAATTGCTCTTTCTTAATACCAATACCCAATCAAAAATTTGTTGCTAGGACTGTCACCTTGTAGGTGCATGCACTGCCTTGAAGTAGGTTTTAAAGCACTAGAATAAATAGAGAGTTCTGCAGACCTATGCACAAGTTAGTTTTAATGGCAGAAACCCCCAATCAAGTTAAAAGTAATTATACAGCATAAGTGCTTTAAGTAACGTAATGAGGCAGACAAATCTGATAACAAATTGCTGTCTCATCATAAACTTCCTTTCAAGTTAATTCAGTCTTAACATTGCAGGACACAGTTCTGCATTGCTTTGCTCTCCACCGAGTTCAGCTTTGTCCCTTCTCACGCCTCACTCCATTTAGTGCAGGGAGGGTGCAAAATTCAGCTATTTGCATCAGTAAATGTATTGTTAACAGATTTGGTGTTGAAAAAAAATGAGGATGGCATTAGGAAGCAGAGAGCACTAATTGGAATAAAGTTTGCTATTTCTTTCTGATTTCACTATGTTATTTATCCTAATGCTGTGGTGTTTATCTGAATGTGAAATACTGTCTGTGTGTTTATAGGAAGCTGAGAAACCAGTTTTATAATAATTTGCATGTCTTCGATAGCATTTTCAAGTACGCACATAGCAGAATACTGATGAGCTCTCTTGTATGTAATAAGTGGTTTTGGTTGGAACTGGTTGTCTGTGGGTAATCCTGAAGAGAAAATAAAGGAAGGGTGTGTGATTTTCAGCCTCTAATGTTCAATTAATGTAGGGGCCTTCAGGGTACCACTGCTTCCTTGGCCTGTTCTCATCCAGTGCAGTGAAATGCTAGGGTCCTTGCTGAGGAGAAAGCTTTTTTTCCCTGGAAGGAGAATGTCAGAAGGGATGAAGAAATGAAGGGTGTAGCATCTGATGTTCATGGCCTTGTACATTTTAGGTTGCTGCCACATCTCACAGCTAATGCAAAAGTTTCAACTATAGTAATCAAAAAGATATGACAGTATTCTTGATATTTATTTTCCCAGCCAGTATCCTTGATACGAGACTGAAACTCGCTATACACTCCCTGGAAATGAATTTGTTAAGATCAATGAGTAATCTGATCAGTGTACCTAATTGCCTTTTGCTTTGGTCTCACTGCCCTGGTAAGGACAGGAACCTTACAAATAATTAGATTTGGTACTAAACTGCATTAGTATTATTAATGTGTTCTATTTTTTATTTATTCCTTCAAGTGCATCAGTGGATGATGCATAGACCACTTACATAAGAAAAAAAGTGATATATGAAGATAATAAAAAAGTTACATATGCCAGGTAATACCAAGATGGATAACAGCAGAGGTGTTTGTAAATTGTACATTTTATTCAGCAAAATCCGCTTCTTTGGACTGTCTTTATAATACCTGTAAATATATCAGAAATTAAGGAACCTGTTGCAAATTATGTCCACAGGTATCACAGTTAATTGACTCTAGAGAAGTGTGCTCTTAAATGATGGCTAATTATTCCCTTGTTTGTTTGGGGGTTTATAATCTTTTTTTTTCTTTTTTTTTTTGGTAACAGCATATTTTTAGGCAAATTCTTTTCTGTAAGTGCAGTCAATGCGGAGTTTTGCAAATCAAGAGTTTTTGACAGTATTCAGAATACATTTTTGAGGGGAGTCAGGTGGGGTTTTGGTGGGTTTGTTTTTCTTTGGGGTTTTGTTGGTGGGTTTTTTTTTTGGTTATTGGAACAGAAAAAAGTGCTTTAAATATTTTTTGTGAAAAAGAGTTACATTGGAGCATCCGTCAGGTCTAATGCGATCTAATCCAGAGGATCAGACCAGAACAGTCTAAGCCTGTCTGGGATAAATTATCCTGAGGAAGGGATTAATTTCTGTAACACATTTTACTTTGCAGTGACTGCAGGCCTGAACCTTTTAAATCTACAACAAATGCAGAATAGCTTACTGATCACATTTATCATCAAGTAAGAATATTCACACTGGCAATCACCATGGAGTAGATAATGTATTCTAATTTCATATTCCTACTTGTTTTTTTTTCTAGCTGACCTTTCTGCAGACAGTAGAAGTATGAGCATAAAGTGCACTCCATGAAAATATCCACTAGATTGAGGCATCCAAACAACTCTGTCATCTGTGCAAAGGGTTTAATGTTTCTCTTTCCTTCTTTCTTTTTCTCTCGTATACTGGGAGGAGAAAGTCCAGTCTAGTTAGTGACAGGTGCTCCTTCTGTAGGTGAAGCCCACTCTTATTCTGGTTTATCAGATGTTTGCTTTTCCCAGGCTTAAAGCTTTGGAGGAGGGAGAAGATGGATTTATGGAAATAAAGCCAACTGATAGATGTGATCACTTATTAGAGATCTTTCATATAAGTTATGGAGATTAGCTGTGAGCTTTCAGATAATAAGCCTTTCGGGGAAAACATAATGAAAGTAAGTGACACTCAGTTCTGAGTTTCATTACCAAGCTGAATCATAATTCAAAGTTCTTTTAAAACTTCCAGGATGGTTTGCAAATCTTGATAAAATTGAGACTAAGCTTGGTCATACTTAACCAGTTTAAGTGATTTTTTTTGTTCCTACTTTACTCCAGGAATATTCATCTCCAGTAAGTTTCTAGGTCATTTCTGTCTGCAGTCCATTGCCCAGTACTTGTCAAGGTCCAGGGACTGTAAGTATTTACTGTCAGTTTTTGGACAGTTATCCCTCATAAAAATTGATAAATCTTCCTTTTCCAAGGTGTTCCTCCTTGCAAAATTGATAGAAATAGCCTAGCAGGCAGGAAACCAGCAGCCTGTGTTCTCCCATTTCTATTCCTTGTTCATCCTTGAAATCAGATTTTCCTCCTCTTCCAATGCCAACTAGCAACAGGACCTTATCTTCAATCCCAGCTCAGCCCAGGAGATCCCACGGCTGCAAGGAATGTCCTGAAGACCCTCCTTTCAGGGTTTTATTTAAGGTCTTTTCTGTGCGTACATGTGCAATACAATAAGCTGAAGTTTTAGAATGGAATAAGAAAGATGTTGGGAGAGGTGATTCAGTATCTTTTCCCACAAGATAAAAATTAGAATTGTTCCAGCTCATCTGGTGGTCTTAGGGGCTAACATGAAGAAACTGCCTTGGCTTATTTTTCATGATTGGTTGTGTGCAGTGCAATGCAAAATTTTGTAATAGATCAACACTTCTGCTACTATTTCTGTAGAAATTTTTGCTGTAGATACATTCTTGTTGGAGATCAATACTGCACTGCCACGATTAAATGCTATTAAATGCTACACTGCCACAAGTGAATGCTATTGCAATTGCCCTTGCTTAGATCCCAAAGTCAAAACCTTAGCCATAAGGTTTGTTAGTAACCATTGTGCGACTAAAGAAATATGAAGTTTCTGGAGTCAGGTGAAGTTTAGTAGTTGGAAAAAACCATTTCCTGCCAGCAAAATACTATGCAGGAGCAAAAGATACATGTGATAAAGGAGTTCTTTAAAAATGTTGGGTTTGTGCTTTATTGTGATTTTAAACAATTGCTGTGTTAAGACTTAGTACAAAAAGGAATAAGGTACAAAATACAGAATATTAATATATTATTGCATGGCACCATGGCGTATCGTGTTATCATGTCTTCTTTTGGAGGCTGTGAAGAGAACAAGCAGAGGGGATGAGTGGCCTTGATATAAGAAATGCCTGAATAAACCAGAACTACATCATTCAGACAGAGATCCCAAAGAGACAGTGTGATAGGGGGTGTATGTAATTATGAATGAGCCAGTCAAAGGAATAAAAAATGGATGTTAATGACCTTTTCCAGTATGCCTCAACTGAAACTAGCAGAACACAGCTGCAAAGCAAAGTCAAGTCATTTCTCTTAGTTCTACAGAATAAAATCTTATGCAGGTTCAAAAGGTTCACCTGGTCCAGTGCAACCATTCATATATTCCTAAGCTCAAATACTTTCGGCTCTTGTTATTTAGAAGTCCTGGTTTTCCCCTTGCCCATGCATGATCAAACTACATTATTTATTATATTTCTTCCTGCTTATTTGTGTCTAATTTAGATTATGTGATGACTTGCCTCTGAAACTGTGATATAATAATGTAATGTAAAATGAACCTACTCCTAAGAACCCTATAGCTGAAGGATTTTAGTGGTGGAAATCCCAGGTTAATGATAAGATTTCATTACTTTACAGTAAAGTTGTTCTTGGGGTTCCACTGTCTCTGCTCCATTAGAGTGCATTGACATGTCAAATATGTTTGTGTTCGGGTTAGGTTCTGCTATATGATAAGTATACTGCTTTCAAAATGGTGCTTTATGTCAAGAGGAACACTGGTGAAGTTAAGTAACTTTATTCAAAGCATTATGCTACATTAGTAAGTCTTGCAAAGTTTTGCTTGAGGATTAACCAGCAACATGGTGTGAGATCTTTTATAGAAAGAAAAAATAATATTCACTGTTCTTGTCTTAGAATCCATCACATTTGCTCTTGTCCTTCACAGAGGTCATATATAACATTTCAGAGTTCTGGTAATCCCCCAGAAACCAGATTTTTTATTTTTTGTGTTTTAAAAAAGCAAAAGCAGGTGGCATTGCTTTGTAGACTATGAAAATTGCTTTTAAAGTGTTTAAAGGGAGTAGATCTCCTTAGGGTCTTTCTGTGCTATTTTAAATAAATGCTTTGTGGATATAATTCTAATTGCATGACTATTATACCTCTTTTTATTTTAACAAACATCATTGTTCTGCAAACATTCTAATCTGGTAAAATTGAATTTTCCGTGTTAAACTCCCTAGAATATATTGGAAGTGTACTAGTCCTGAACTCTGAAAACTGCTAGCAAATAGGGACGTTTTTTCCCCAAATTATCTCAGTTTTGAGTGTTCTGATTATGCAATCATATTTTATCTTAATCTAACTGAACAAGGAAGAAGATAGAAACAAGGAGAATTTGGGGTCAGTTCCAGAGTGCTTGCAGCAATGAAATTTTGTGAAACAAGTCAAAGGGGTGTTATCTTCTTAAATAGTATTTCCTGCATTTAGGATTTGGGGGTGTGATTCTGTCCCAGACAGACTCATCAAAAGCAGGGGTCATTGCACTAACGCTCAGTGTTTAACTGGTGTTAAATTAATTTGAGATGACAGACCATTTCCACACTCTTTCAGAACAGCCCATGTTATCATCAGTGTATTTAGGTAATTAATAAATATTGCTTTTATGTAATTAGCTCAAAATGATAAGCAAGGTTGTTTGTGATGCTTTTGCTAATGTATGGTAAGTGGAGATGTATGTTCTTCTAACACTTGATGACAGATAACGAAGTGATGAAGATACTTATTACATCTCAGCTTTGAAAGTGTTCCTCAGGTTTTCATGTGTCCACAGGTTCAAGAAGGACCCAGGAAGGTTCCTTGAATTCTATTTTCTTTTTAGTAAGCGCACTTTCTTGTAAAAGCCTAATAACTAATTTATTGCAGTTTGTATCTTCATGCTTATTCTACTTGGATGTATTACCTAGCAGGGCTTGAATAGAAATTACCTCAAAAATAGCCTCAGCATGATAAATATTTGTATGCAGACAGAATCTGGGAAAATGCTTCTAGCCTCTAAGAGAGCCCATACAGGGAGCTGGCAACTGTATAGCAAATTGGAGTGTGCAAATCTTCAACCTCCCAGCAGATACAGTAAATATGTGCAGTGTAACACAGCAAATATATGAAGGCTTTTAGTTACAGAGGTGTGTAAATGTTGACAAATATGATTAACTGCAGAGCACAAAATCCATTTGCAGCATCAAAGGCAAAACTAAAATTCCTTTTTCCCGCCCCCCTCCAGGATTATGCTGAAAAGAAAAACACGATAGCAAAAGCTCTGGAAGATCTTAAAGCCAACTTCTACTGTGAACTTTGTGACAAGCAGTACTATAAACACCAGGAGTTTGACAATCACATTAACTCTTATGATCATGCTCACAAACAGGTAAGAGGAATCTGCTCACTACTTCAACTTAGTTTCAGGTAGAACTATGAAGTAACATGGCTTGGAAATTACAGTTGAGTTGTTCCCATATTTCAGGCTCTGGGAAGCAAAATACACTGTTTTCTGAGAAACAAATCTCAATGTGAAGGTTTTACAGTCAAAAATTCTAAGATGGAAAGAAAGAGAAATGTAAGCAGTTAAATTGCAAAAAGGAACAGGGAATGATGAAAAATATGATTATAAATGTGCAATTTCGTTGTCATCGTTTTAATTTTGCATGTGCATAAATACTGTATTACACTGAAGAGATGACTTACTGGGAGGCATTTGTTGCAACAGATGTGGATAGGGAATCTGGCATACTCTGGTACTTTTTCTTTAGTGCAGATACACTTCTGAAGTGGTCTATGATTTTCTGTAAATGCGTTGCATATAACAAACTTGTGGTATGAAAAGTTTCTGCATCAGCTCACGGCAAGAAGTGTTAGCTTTAAAATGTTGGTATTTATAGTTTTACCACCACTTTTATCACCACACAACCTCCAAGTTGTGTTTTCTGCTTCGGTAACATGAAAGCGGTGCTCCCGTGTATAATACAGATAATTCAGAAGAAAAGACAATGCATCTTAACTCCAATGTAGATACATGTAATGATAATGTAAAGAGACATGATAAGCATAATGGAAATTTCTACTTAGTCCACTTAGCTGGTAATTATGCTATGTCTTGAAATCCTGGGTCTGGATTGATTGCTCTTCGTTCTAATTGAATTTCCCCTTGTCCTGTAATTCTGCTCAGAGTGAACGTAGGTGAGTTGCTCCATGTGGTTTGTATCTCTATTATCTAAGCAAATAATCTGCTTTCCTTCCCTTCAGCACTCCTCCTTGAAACACTTCCATCTCTCTTACTGATAGTTTTATTTAGCCCAGAGCTGACACTTGTCAGCATGAGTGTTACATTTAGTTTTGAGAACTATGGCGATGGGGACCTTAGCAGCAGTAGCAGTCTCTGAGAAGCTGGAGGGAAAGATATGTTAGATGAGAAATTAGCAAGTAGCTTCATTGCATCCTGTAGATATTTATTATGAAATGCAAGTATTTTTAGTTAAAATACAGCTGGAACTGATGCTTCAAGTGCTATATTCACAGAGAAGCACTTCATTGCTGGAAGGCAAGAAAAAAGTGATGGGCAGAGTCTTCCCCACTTGAATTCCCTTTGGATTGTTATTTATTATTTTTTGACTGCTCTGACGCACTTTTAAATAATGAGAACCTGAACTCTGCAGCGTTCATTCCTCTGTTCAATACTGATGAAAAATTGATTTTGAAACTGAAGTCAGGTGTGAGGCTGAACAGGGACTTGTTTCCAGTGGTTCATATAGTTATTCTAGTTTTCTGATGCCTTTAGACAGGAGATGGTGAGCGCAGCACCAAGTCATACCTCTCCATCTTCTGCTTAGGGGACTGTGTGTCTGTGTTTGTGTGAGTCTTTGTGTTAGTGAAAAAGCCATCCTCTTTCTCGCTGCACCTCAAAAACTTGACTCTCCTTGATAGGAAATCGGGCAAAAGTTTCTAGTTTTCCAGTAGACAAAATTGAATGGATGCTTGTTTGGGCAAACTAATAATTTTTAGTAATGTTACTGTGAAATGAAACTATTGATTCCTGAGATTAAAACATGAAGCTTAACTCTTCTGGGGTGGATTTTTGTTTTTTTGGTTGGTTTTTTCTGGTGCTTCTTTCTACTGATATTATAAAGAAAAAATATTCTTTTTCCCATATTCTGGTGAAAGGGGGAGTAGGCATCATGTGCGGCAGTGTGGGTTCACTCAGAATTGTTTGATTTTTCAGGGAACATCATATCATGTGGGTTTTTTTGTTTTTTTAGTAATCTCATTTTACTGAGTGAGCTAGAGCTATTTACGGGTACTACTGTTGAATGCTCTTCCTACCTCAGTGGCAGTTTTCCAGCAGTTCATGAAATCACAGACTGGTTTGGGTTGGAAGGGACCTTAAAGCTCATCCAGTTCCAACCCCCTGCCACAGACAGGGACACCTCCCACTAGACCCAGTTGCTCAAAGCCCCGTCCAACCTGGACTTGAAAATTGCCAGGAATGGGGCAGCCACAGCTTCTCTGGGCAACCTGTGCCAGTGCCTCACCTCCCTCATAGTGAAGAACTTGTTCCTAATGTCTAATTTAAATCTACTCTCTTCTAGCTTGAAGCCATTTCCCCTTTTCCTGTCACTACACGTTCTGGTAGCAGGGCATTGCAATAGTCTTTGTGCTTCCTTTCTTAACTCCTTTGAAATAAAAAAAATAAAGAAAATTAAAACATTTTAAACATTTTAACATCTTTCTTGCATTAGGCTATAGATCAGCAAGACAGTTATCTGGAAGAAATCAGTTGTTCTTTAACAGCATCAATCTCTCAGAGTTAATTTAAGTGCTATTATGTCTGCAAGGTTCAACCCAATCAAGAGAATACCTTTTCTGTAGTTTTCAGAAATTCCAAATGCAGTTCCATTGCTGTCCTGAAAGTAATCAAGTAGACTATAAATTAAGTCACTCACTTAGACTTAATTTAATGAATAATATGAAAAGCATTTTGTTACTCCATGGTTTTGAGCTGTCAGTGATCATAGGGGAAAAATAAAGGTATTTACAGTGAAGTTTTATATTTTCTTAAAATGAAGGAGAAAATAATATGTTGCTAGTAATATATTTAACTAACCTCTCAAGGTGAATAATTTTTTTATGACATTAACATCATTTAATTTGCTAAAAAGAATTAAGCGGTGCATATGAGTGGTTAGTACTCCCTGCCTGATGCCACAAAAATCATCTTACAGTTTTCTATTTGCTACCAGAAAAAAGTTTCAGGGCAATTTTTTTTGTTTGTTTTCCTTAGAAGCGATGCTATAATTATATCTTATGCCCTACAGCTTGTGCATGCTGGTTTATGTGTGAGAATTCGTTCTTCACTGGAAAGGACTGTGCAACCTTTTCAGTACAAGCCCCAGTACAGCTCATGGTAATTATTGCAGTCTTTGCTGATCAGTGCAAAACCCATCCTTCGTTTGTTTCAGAAAAAACTTGTTCTTTTTTTAGCGGTGGCTCTACCCTGTGGGTGAAACAGCATTGCCATCTGCGTTACCTGTTGTGAAGAGGTGCCATGAGACATACCTACTATATGGAAGTGGTAGCGGGTTTCCCTCCAGAGATTCTGTTTTTCTTCCAGATAATGGCTTTTCAAGCTGTACACAGTAGGACCTTGGGACCTCTACAGAGGCCAGGGGTGGACTTATGGTATGTCTAAAGAGAGGTGGTATGTCTAAAGAGAGGTAGTATGCCTTGAGCAGAGGACAATGGTTTCTTAACACAGACTAACACTACTCTAGAAACAATAATTTTAACTGCAGCTCAGTAGCAGGTTGTACAGAAGCACCTACAGGTTCCTAAAGCTCTCTAGGAACATTCAGCACTCTCAAATATGAACTCATGGTTTTCTGATTTTTTTCCACAGTCAATGAAGACTTGGAACCATTTAGCTGCAGAGCCCCTTCTGTTTGTGGTTGGCTTCTGGGGTTTGAACTGTGGTGGTTATAGCTGGTCAGCTTTTGTTTGTATTTTGGATTCAGCTGAGCCTTTTCCTTCACCACAAGGATGCCTTGCGCTGTTATTCCATTAATGCCTCCTAGCACCTCACTGTGCCTTTACTTGTGCTTGTTCGTGGCAAACATCCGTGTGACAAACCTGAATTATTCTATAAAGGACCTTTCAGTTCTTTCCAAAGTCCCCATGTGTGCTAGAAGAACAGTGCTTCAGCGTGAAATGATTGCAACTGTTGATGTCTTTTGGTTGAATAATTTCTTTTTTTTTTTTTAAGCCATTCCATCTGCAGAAGACAGTATAAATACAGGCAGTCTAGTGATGGTGCCTCCCTCTTCCAGGCATCCTTGTTCCTTGAATTGTCTGTTCCAACAGCATATTGGATCTTCCCTTAAATTAGAACCTACAAGTTCTAATTTTCTTACATTAGAACCTTGGTATACTGTAATATAAAAAATAAATAATATTGATTCAAGTTCATTCATGATTAGTGCTGTTGCTTTTAAATGCCAGACTTCTCTCATATGACTTACTGCTGTTGCCTTGATACACAGTCTTCATATACTTAATGATACCGAGACAGCGCAGAAAGTTAGCTCTGCACCTGTGCTGTACCTCCCCTTTTTCAGTACTGAAATTCAAGATCATTAAACAGATGTATTAAATTAAAACCTCCACCTTCTTTAATTCGGATTTTTGTTAGTTTATTTTTAACCACCTTTTTTTATATTTTTGCATAGCTGTTACGTGCTTGCTTTCACTGCCAGCTGTATGTTCACATCTGGTACTGGATCTCATTGCATTGCATGATTTATAACTAAAGAAAGATATATCTGCCTACAAATTGCTTTTAATTAGTGCTAGGGAAGAGAAGGGTGTGAAAGACTGATCTGAAATCAGACTACACTGTCCATTGTCTCAAAGATTGATATGAGAATCTGAGATGGAATTCCACCAATCCATTCTCTCAGAGATGGGTGAGAGGAATTAAGACTCCAATATCTGTTGCCTGAGAGAAGGGTGTGAGGAGCTGAACTGGGACTCCACCATCCATTGCCTGAAGGATGAGTAGGAAAGAGCTAAGAAGACTCTTCCATCCATTACCTCGAGGATTGGTGTGAGGAAGTGCTGCCCTATATTCCAAGAATTGCTGCAGACATGCAGTTGAAGAGCTGGCTGCAAGACTACGGAAACTGGTCCACCAGGAATGTGTATTATGTGACAGGAAGAACAGAGGTACTCCCCCTAGCTCATTATAAAAGGGGGAAAAGGTAGTCTTGAAGGGAGCCATTGCCATGAGGATGACCCCAGGCAGACACCTCTGTGAGAACACTCTCCACCAATGACTGCCACAGACCCTGAGGGACACCCTCCATGAGACATTGCCCTGAGGGCATCTCCATCAGGACGACTCCAGGGGGACACCTTCACGAGGACAAACACCTCTGATACGGACTCATGGGGGACACTTGCTCTGATACTGACTACGAACCCTGAAAGATTCCTACCACTGATGACGAAACATCCCCGGGACACTGCTGGGTCCGTGGTGGTGACTGTCTCACTCATTCTGCATCCCAAATCCTTGCTACAATAATTTTCTTTTTTATAATAATTGTCTTTCTGTAATACACCAACTAATCGATTACAGTACTTGACCTTTTCTGTGTCTTAATTTCACTCTTGGGATCATGAGCAAAACAGGGTCTGACACTAGGATTTTCTCCAATTGGACACTGACAAGGGGTTACAGCAGTACCAGAGGTTAGAGATCATCATCACAGACCCCCTTAAGGATCAGGTCTTCTCAACTGTATGCATCTTCCTCCCTTAAAGTGACTGCTCTCCCTCTCCTGGCTGCAGGAAAAGCCACTTGTCTCCCTGGTCACATGGGGCTTTGGTGGAGGAACACTGGTTACAGTGAGCCTTGCAAGAGCAGGACACTTGTTTAAGGACACTTGAGGTTATTCTAACCAGAAAATAGAATCATAGAATAGTTTGGATTGGAAAAGACCTTAAGATCATCTAGTTCCAACCCCCTGCCATGGGCAGGGACACCACACACTAAACCATGTCACCAAGACTCTGTCCATACTGGCATTAAAAACTGCCAGGGATGGAGCATTCACAACTTCCTTGGACAACCTGTTTCAGTGCCTTGCCACCCTCACAGTAGAAATCTTCTTCCTTATATCCAGCCTTATCAGTAGTCTTTGCATCATGGACAAAAGGCATGGCATAAAACTTTGCTGTCACTAGGTATAATAAAAAATGAGAAGTTATGTTGATTTGAAAATGAGCTCACAAATGGGACAAATGAGAAAAAAACTAAGTGAATGAAGCATTGAGATGCTGCTTATCGTATTAATCCTTAGTTATGTTCACTGTCTTTTGCTAAGCAAGCATTAAACTAACATGAATGGTTTTCCTTCTGTTTCATGAGACAGAGGCTGCTGCCACCTCTCCTTCTGTCACTTCTCAAGACTCATTTCTTGCTTAATGAATCTTTCTTGTTTTCCTTTGCTTGGATGCTAGTACAACAAATGCTGCTGATGTGGGTTGCTTCATATTCTTCCCTAATTTCTGCCCATAATTACAAGATTTGCATTTCTAAGAAATACTCCAATTAGTATATTTTCCTAGCATCAGCCTATTATGTAAGTTATGTATTATATAAAAATGCATATATTAAAAGTACCGTCCAAGGTAAATTACTATAGTCTACCTCTTAGCGTTATATGCTCCTCACCTGTCTCACGTGTGCTTTGCCTATGGAGGCTATATCCTCTTCATTAAGCACTTGGTGTTTACTTTGCACAGTTGGAAGCTCTACTTGGAGTTACTCATAAGTGACACTGCCAACATCTTTAAATGGCCAAACCCAATATAACTGAGTTCAGCTTGGATCCCAAAGAGAGAAGAAGGCTTCTGAGAGGCAGGCAAAATCACTGGGGGATTAACAGCTAAAAAAACCCACTCTACAGGGAGTACTTGCAAGGAGATTTTTGTATTCAGATGCTTAGAAGTAGGTCAGGCCTGAAACAGATGTCCATCCACCCCATGCCAGGATGCCTGCAAGGCATATGCTGTAACCAAGGCTATTTTAGGATCCTTTTTCTTTCTTTCTTAAATAAAAAAAAAATCAGAGTGAGGAAAGGCTGTCCAAGCAAAGCTGTTTTAACAGATGAGCAATAGGATTTGCAATGGTGAGAGCTGGGCAGCCTTAAGATGGTGAGCCTTATGATGATGAGGTAGGAGGTATTTTACTTAAATAATGGTAGATAAAATCTTAAATGAAAGGGATTAGAATTCCTTATCACAGGAGTTGGAGTAAGATCATCTCTTCCACTCCATCTGGGAACCTGCTCACTGAAGACTGGAGCAGCAACTTTCTTGGAAGGATCATCCTTGACCATTGTTCTCCTCTTCAATTCACACACCCGTTCCTCCAGAACTGAGGTGGGTTTTCCATCCCACTTTCTCATGTCTTTTCTGTGATCCTGCCAATAAAACCATAGGGTGGCCTGTGACATCCACCTCCTGTATCTTCTCTCTTGGGCAGTAGGGTGCCTTCTGTTCGTGGCTGAGACGTGTGTTGGTACACGTGAGGAGCTGGATAGATTGGATAGATCATCTCTCAATTGTTTGAACTCCTGGGTCAGGAGTTTTCCCATAGCTGAAATGATGGAAGGGGTGAGATTGTCTCTGAATTCTCAGAGCCGACAATTTGCCTGCTATTGATGGGGCTACTCGCTCCAGGTCGTTGATGCCAGTGAGTGGGCATATGATGATGGTGCACTCCATGTAAGTTTCTGCCACATGGGTTGTGTACATTCAACTTCATCTGGGTCTACGGATGCATTCCCAGCATCCGTCCTACAATAGATCATCTCTAGAATGGCTGATTCCCTTAGTGACTAGATGCCTTTCTCTAGAGTAGTCCACTTGCCTGAGTGACACTTAACATCATCCTTGTAGGGAAACCTGTCCTTCACAGCTGCCAGGAGCCACTGCTAAAGGCTGAGGGCTCATTTCTCTTTTGCAATCACTTTGTCAATTCCTCCTTCCCTAGCAAGTGATCCCAGCTGCTTGGCTTCCCTGCTGTCTAATTTGTGACCGTCAGCCCCTTTGTCCCAGCATCAAAGCAGCCATGTGATGATGTGCTCCCCTGGAAGACAGCTGAAATCTTTTCACATATTCTGCAGCTTGGTTGAGGTCCAGGAGCATGAAGTTACCTCTTCATCTTCCTCTGATTCCTGTAGTAATAATTCTCATTAAGATGGCATCCCTTCTAGTACACTGATTGGGTCTTCATCTTTCTTCACTGCACAGGTTGCTCTTTGTGGCTGTTGTTTGCTTTTCTCCTTGCTTATAGGGGCAACTGATACTGGCATGGATTGGTCCTTTGGTTTATCTACAGCGTCTGTCACTGGGTTTAGAGTGGCTGCAGTGGCTGTTGTCAGGGGTGGTGTGCTTGGGGGTTGAGTAGCTCTGTTGTCTGTTGCTGTCAGGGTTTAAGTAGCTGCTGTGCTTATCACTGGGGTTGGTGTAGCTGCTGTACTTGGAGTTGGAATAGCTGCGTTGTCTGTTGCTTTGCCATCAGATCCACGGACATCTTTTTCTTGCTGCTACTTCTGCTGCCACCAATAATAATAATGATAAGGGAAATAACAAGGGGAGAGAATACAGCCGCTCACCACCTGCCAAACAATACCCAGCACAACCCTAGCAGCAATCTGGGCCTTCCGTGTAACTCCCCCCAGTTTCTATACTGGGCATGATGTGCTGTGGTATGGAATGCCTCTTTGGTCAGTTTGGGTCGGATGTCCTGCCTCTACTTCCTCCTGGCTTCCCATACCCCTCCTCACTGGCTGAGCATGAGACTGAAAAGTCCTTTATCGGAGTAGGCATTACTTAGCAACAGCTCAAAGCAACAGTGTGTTATCAGCACTGTTCTCAGGCTGAAGTCTCAAACACAGCACTGCACCAGCTGTTTAGAAGGAGAAAAATGACTGCTACAGCTGAACCCAGGACACAGCTAGTCTTCCCAAATAATACTGCAGGTAGCAGATTTTCTTTTCAAGCACTGTTTGGGTGTCTTGCTTTGGCTCTGCATACCTGCCTGGCTACAAACAGAGAGAATCTAGAACAGCTAACAGCTCATCTCACTGCCTCAATTAACAGGAAGATCAACGAGGCTAAATTGCTTTTTATTAAGCAATAGTGAAGAGGAAAGTTTGTGTATTAAAAAGTGCTGGGTTTGGAAACTTTTTCTTCTCTCAGCATAAGAAAAGTGTAAAATTCCAGGTTTATGTCCCCATTTAATTTAGCTTCACTGGTTACTCATCATACGATGGAGATTCACCATGACAGAGGGGTTTCTGTGCTACCTTATATGGGTGTGCATGGAGAGGACTGACATCTTTGCAAATCCCTCAAGTTGCCATCTGAATTGGAGATATTTGATCTGTCGTTTATTGTAAGGCAGGCAGATAAGAATAACAGGGTTCAAGTAGTCTGCGTATTGCATCATAGAATCACTAGTTTGGGTTGGAAAAGGCCTTAAAGCTCATCCAGTTCCAACCCCCTGCCATGGGCAGGAACACCTTCCACTAGACCGGGTTGCTCAAAGCCCTGTCCAAGGCAAAGCAAACCCAGTTTTTGTTCTATATATTTATTTATTTTAATGGAAGGAAAGATAAGCAGAAGCCCATTTCCAAGCTCAGTTAGCTGTTGAAGTGAGCCTCACACAGGCAAGTTAATGGCTCTGCATGCTATGCAAGGTCTGGATTTAATGGGGAGTCAGAGTGAGGAAAACAAGGGCAAGCAGTGAGGTCAGGGAGGGAGAGATACCTGCCTGCTCTGGCAGTCCCTGAGAGGAGAGCTTCGGTTCCTGCGGGAAGCAGCTGCCAGTACGCAGGAGGCTGCTGGACTCTCTGCAATGGCAGATGCCCTGATTAGGGGCTCATAATAAGAATCTAAAATACTAGTGACTTCTTGGGGCACAGAGGATTTCTGCCAAGTAAACAGCCTAGAAATCTTCTAAGGAAAACATTTTCTTGCTCATCAGTAACTGCTGTCATTGACGATAAAATTGCTTGAAATATATAATAGTGGTAGTGTGTTGTCTACTGTGACAGAAGCTGTAAGGGTTTGTGACCTTTAGTACACTTTCATAGGTGCTTTAAAGAGGAACTGTGGCTTCCATTAGTTAACTTGTAATTGTCCAGAATAAATCCTGCTTTTTCCCCACCCAGTAGTAGATTGAAGCCTAGTGTATGTTAATTGTGCTAGCTTTTCTGGCCTGATGCTTTGACAGGTCTTGTTATCTTTTAAAGTTATTCCATTATGAAAACTATATTTTACTGGTATACGTCTACTTCTATTCCCATAATGCCCTTGCCACTCTCTTCTGTGGTTTTGAGCTCTGACATAAAGTTGACTCTTAGCATTGACCTCTGACAGGAGCAGTCTCCAGTGACTGTTGGTGGGTCAGTGCTCCCTGGTTCAGAGACAGCTCGCAAAATCAAATCCAGTATTTCAGACTGCAGTGCATGCCTGGGGCTGCTGCTTTGCTAAGGCTCATGTAGTTGCTCTTCATTAAAGAAATCAGGTTATACAGTAAACTGATTTATTAGCTATACCACGGTGCTCTCATCACACTTCACACTGTAGAGGACTAGAGCATCTAGTAATTGCTAAAAGAAAACCCCTAATTAACATTTGTGTGCTAAAGGACAGGAAGGTACTTCAACAGGTGGCAATTCTTCCTTTGAGTTGAGATTGGAGCGATAGAATTATGTTGCAGGAGTTGCTGCCTTCAAGATACAAAACTGATATCCCGACCACTTTGATAATTGAATTTCCCAGAGTGCTTTCTTAGGAGTGAGGGTGGTAACTCCAGTCGGGCACTGGCCAAAATCCAAGCAGGTAATTATATTCTGTTGCATTAATGCCCCCCTGAAGTTTCAGCTGATGATCGTGGCTTCTTCTCTTCCCATCCTCACTGTTCGATGTATTTGGTGTGCATTGTCAAACAGCTGCCAATGTCTTAAGTCAAGAGTGGGTGTATTTCATTAATGAACAACATGGTGTAGGTGTGGTCCTCAACCTCAGGACCTGGGAAAGGAAAAAAGCAGTTGTTACAATGCAGAATTCATTGCAATGAGATAGGTTTTGGGTAAGGAAAAATACTACTCTCTGTGTTTGAGTACGCGAGTCATAGAATGATGGAATGGCTTGGATTGGAAGGGACCTTAAAGCTCATCCAGTTCCAAACCCCCTGCCACAGAGACACCTTCCACTAGACCAGGCTGCTCCAAGCCCCATCCAGCCTGTCCTTGAACACTGCCAGGGATGGGCAGCCGCAGCTTCTCTGGACACCCTGTGCCAGTGCCTCACCACACTCACAGGGAAGAACTTCTTTCTAAGATCTCATCTCAGTCTCCCCTCTGTCAATTTAGATAGTCGCCAGAAATCACTGGTTTCTGTATATGTGTTACATGTCAGCATATGAATGGTACAATGATGCCAGCACTATGATCACGTTGAAGAAAATGCAAGTTAAAGGCAGTGCCTTTCCTTCCATTGCGCATTAGCAGAATATTATTTGGGAGGGTTTGATGTGGATTTTTGGTGTGATTTGGTGAGAATTTTGGTGTGGATTTTTGATTTTGGTTTTTTTTTTCCTGAAGTCTACTCTGATGTGCTGTAGCATCTAAGTTTTTCACCCTCTAACCTGGAAGATGGTGAAGTTACAATAGTGTGGGAAGCACAGTAACTGGGAGAGGCCAATAATTGTTTCATTTCAGGCTATTGACTCTGAAGTATAATAAACTCTCTTAAGAGGGTGTAATTAACGGTTTCACTACAACAGTGAAAAGCAAAACTATTAATACCAGTACAAATTAGTTTCATTTTCATTCCAGTTGGGCTGAGTCTGAAAACCCAAGCTGCCAACTTTTGTCTCCCCAAAGAGCAGGGACTGGAAAGACCAGGTTCTCCTATTGACTTTAGGAGAAGATGGAAGGCATTTCAATTATAAACCAAATTCAGGGGGCCTTTACAAACGACTAGAAATAGTTGAGGAGATGTACAAAAGGAAGTATCAACAAATTTAAATGTGAGTGAGCATTAAAAGTAACATGACTTAGTCTTTCCTAAATTGTATATCCCATTGGCAATTTAGTTGCTGATGGTGGATAGTTAAGTTCTTCTGTAACATTTCAATGGCTGGAGAATTCCTCCAGAGTGGAAGTGGAAGAGGCAATGCTTTCCCTGGCACTGAGCAGGAATGTGAACAGATTGCAGGTATGCTGCATGCAGGATGCCAACTGGAGTCTTGAGGGTCACTAGAAATTTCAAATTGAATGATTTATTGTTAGTGATACTGCCCCAGGCAAGTGCAAGTTCACAGCATCAGTGTATCATGTAATCTTTGTAGACACATGAGACTTGTTCTATAACGTCTGTTAAAAGAGGAAAGCAAGGTGAAGCTGTGGTAATGTCTCTGCTTGTAAGGGTGTCAGACTGCTAAACACTCGATCTGGTTTCAGTTGTGAGAACTGGGGACTTTCACTGCTTAAATGTGCATGCATTTGATGAATTGACCCTGTTGTGGTTTAAGTCCAGTCAGCCAGTAACTCACAACCATGCAGTCTCTCTCTCATTCCCCCTCCCTTTCTTCCCCCCCCCCCGATGGGTGGGGAGGAGAATTGAAAGAATGTGACTCCCACAGGCTGAGATAAGAACAGTCCAGTAACTAAGGTATAACACAAACCACTGCTGCTACCA